>PVIY010007495.1:0-81923 GCA_004026745.1 Myrmecophaga tridactyla | reverse complement strand
ATTGGCTTTTCTCCCTAATGTAAATAAAACAGTTTTGTCTCTGTTTGCAATTCATTTCAACATACCTTAACTTCATATACATTTGAGTATAACTTATTTTTTGAACTGGCTATAATATCTGCCTGGCTCCCTCATTGGTTAATGAATAGAATAATGTCTTTAACCTGTGTGCATTTTTAATTTTGTATGAAAGTCATGCTTTTACTTTTTTTGAAAATTGTCTTTTAACAAACTATATTTTCTTAAAAAAATACTTGTAAGAAGAGTAGAGTTATTTTACACTTTTGTAAATCTCTTTAATGTCTGGCATAATAGAAGACAGCTGTTTTCTCATATCTGCTTCAGCATTCAATCTGCTGTAAATATGTTTCATTTGAAGTACATAAAGAAAATCCATCTTCACACTGATATGTAGTTGGAAAAAGGAAAGTATTTTAATAACTTTTTTAGATAAGTGTGGATATTCCCTTTTAATATTGCATCAAAAGTTGCCAAGTTGTAGTTTCTTAAAGGTTAGTTGCAATATGGAATCTGAAACCATTTCAATGAACTTTTTACACTATAAATAAATTAAAATTCATCCGTCTGTATTTCACTTTGGAAGGATCTTTCACTCATGCATGATTTTCTACCATCACGCATTGGTAATTTGGAAAATATTGGTTCAATTAGTTATATAGAGCTTCTAAATGCTGACACATTTCATTACACAATAATTCATATTCATAGATATCACAAACAATAAAAAAACATAACTATTAGGAAACTGTCAAACTCACAGGTGTATATGTTTTCTAAATTTCTGATTTTCACTTGAAGCTTGATTTTTATCATTGACAACAAATATAGTCTACTGTTTTCCTTGAAACAACAGGCTTGTTCATTCATTTTAAAGAAAACATTTGCCAAATACCCCAATCTAAATATCCATAATTTGCTTGTCAGTCATTCTTTCAAATAAAAATGGCATTTCACAAAAAAATTGCAGCTAGTCTAACTCTCAACTCAATCAGATGAGTGCCTTTCCTAAGATAACCATTGTACTTCAGTGTGCAGCGAAGTATTTTATGTGTACTACCCATTTCATTATACAGATGATTAAAAAGACTTGTATTTACAAGTTGAGATTTAAAATGAATAATTTTCACTGTTCCATCAAGGACATTCTAAGTGAAACTGGCATTTTCTTTTACAGCAAATCTTGACAATGAAAAATCCAACTACTAGTTTAATGCCACTGCCTTGATTCATTATAAAACAATACAAAGTTTTATCCACCTTTGTTTTTGCACCATTAATGCAAGTGTCAATAGAGTGGAAAAGGCAAATGATGTCCTAACACTATTATGAAAGTAGTTTTGCCCTTGTGGACCCCCTGAAGTGGTCTCAGGGACCTTCAAATTTATACCAACTAGGCTTCAAAAGCCACAGTCTTACCAAATTCTGTCTCCTGTGTCCTTTACTAGAGGAACTTGGACCTTTAGATTGACTTCTCTTCTGGTATGCAGCTACTTTCAACTTTCCTTCTCCAGGGTTGGATATAGAGCAAATTATCAATGAGTGTTTATTGGAAGAAATAGGGACCAAGGACTGAGTGATCAACTCTGAGTAAACTGGGAAGATTTGAAGAAGATGACATTAAAATGGGTGTTGAAGATGAAAGAAGTTTGATAGGTAGACTTGGCAGAGAAGAGCTTTGTGGGTAGAAAGAGCACATGACATGTATGAGACTTTTTGTATGTTGAGTTGATTTGCTTAATGGAGACACCGATTATGCCGTTGTCATGTGAGCCTAGTACCTTAGAGATACATTTCAGTTAGGGAGAAATTTGAAAGCCATCAAAATATGTGGTATTAATTAGAAGCATGGCAGTGGAGGTAATTCCACAGGAATAGTGTGTAGAGTGAGAAGCAGCAGGGGTATGGAATGGAAAAATGATAGAATCTTTCAGAAGTTGTCCTTTAAAGGTGGTCAGAGATAAATGGGCTAGTGAAGGAATCTAAGAGTCAGAAATGGGGTTTGGGTTTTAGGAGAGATAGAATCCTGGAGTCAAAAGAGGAGAGGGTTTCTAGAAGAAAATTGTGTTCCAAAGTGTGAGGAGCCTCAGAAAAATCAATCTTAAAACTGTGCGTTAGAGTTAGTAACAATGAAATGACTGGTGACCTTTGATCAGTCAGTTTTATGTAAGTGTTGAGGGCAGAAACAACATTATGTGAATTGAAGAGTGGGCTCAAGGAGAAGAAAGGGAAGGAAAGATTGTTAATGACTCTCTTAAGAAATTTGGTCAAAAAGAGAAGGGGAGCAAAAAAGAAAAGGAATGTAGTTTTAGAGAAGACTTTTTACTTAGTATAAGAGATATGCACATATTTGCAACCTAAGGAAAGACAACATAGAGAAGAAGAGAGTGAAATCACAGATAATAGGCAGTTACAGTTCTGGAGGAAAGGAAGGGGTTAGACTATAACTCATGCTGAAAGAAATTAGATTTGTATTTGAGAAGTGATTCTTCTCCTCTGAGGCTGCCATCAAGCATGGGTAGATAAGTTTACACGTGTGGAAGAAGTTGAAAATTGTCACACTTAGTGGCTTCTACTATGTCTATGAAGTTGGAAGGGCATTGTCTTTTGAGAGTGAGGGTAGTGGGACATAGGAAGTGTCCTGGCCTGGATTACCCAACAAACAGAACCTAGAGCAAAATCCTACTTTCTAGCAATTTATGGAGGAGAATCAGTGACTACAGGAAGTAAGAAGGAGGGAAAGAAGACCTGAGACAGAGAAGGAGGAAGAGCAAATATGAGAAGGTACATTACTGAGATAGACACTTCTTGGGACCAAGTGTAACTGATCATGTGACGTCAGAGGTTCATTTGAAGCAGGTCATGGGAATATTGCAGGACAGATCAGGGAGGGAGGGAGAAGAATTTTTCCAGTAGGTCCTGTCTCCATTGGTCAAAGTTTTTCCCCAGAGAATGTCAACTTCCCTGCAGTACTAGTTTTGCTCATATCTGAGTGCCTAACAAATTCCCAGGAAAGCACCAGAGCGGGAGGTGTGCTACTGTGCTTGTGTGAAGATAGCAGACAAAACATTCATTGTGAAGAGTCCGTATAGAGCAGACCATTGCAGCAGCAGCTGGGGCAAAACTGGTGGCTGAAAACTCATGAGAAAAGCCAAGAGGATGTGTCATGATGCATGAGACATGCCTGAAATAGGAAGTTACTTTGAAAATAACAGTGAAGACTTCAACAACCAATCATTCCTTATGAATCAATAAAATTTTGAGCAGCCCTGAAAGCACATTGGATACTAGAAATTCATCTTGGCAATAATTTGCAAGGCTATATTATTTTGTCCAGCAACATTCAGCAGCCTTAGATACAAGGGGAATATAACTACTATTATAGATTTCTGGGACATGATAAGTGGAAGGTGAAAGGAAGTAAGGTTGCAGGTAAGGAAAGAACTGAAGTAACCAATCATAAATTTGGACTTATTAAAGAATCATGTTCAAGAGTGGGCCAGCAAACTCAGAGAAAGGAAATGAGGATGCTCACATATTTAAAATCTGGTCTAATGGGAATGAAAGGATAATAAAGATGGAAAGATATGAAATTGAGGTCACAGAACAACATATTGAAATTTACTATTTTGGAAGGGAAACATTTTGGTGAAATGACAAGAACCACTCTTGGGAAATGGGAATGAGTTCATGAAGGAGAACTGGTATGAAAGCTCCGTTTGACTTCATGTCAAGGATGTTGGATGAATTGACTACATGGAAGTCTCTCAGGATGATAGTAAGAGATGAGGAAGTGAAGTGAAGAGCATTGCAAGATACCAATACTATCAGATACCGCAGGAAAGTGAGCTGGAGGTTGGTAGACCCAGTGACAAGAAGGAATAGGAGTTGGCATTCATTAACTTTATTCTCTAGCATTATTAAATATCATCTGTGTGCTGAGCAACACAAAGATGAATAAGATAGCGTTCAGAATCTAATAGGATGATAAATGGGAGAAATTACTAACAGTAATATCATGAGATATATTTTTTAAATAAAATTATATATAATATGCTCAGAAAGTCAGAGAGGGCATTTCAGAGTAGCTGATCTCTAAATTAAGTACTGAAAACTTATTGAGAGATTTTTAGGTAAGGAAAGAAAGAAAAATATTCAAGATAGAGGGAAGGGCCTAGTCATGGCCACTGATAAAGAGATTCAGCAGAAAGACACCAAGAACTATTGATGAACTTGGTTATTTGGGGAACTTGTAAAAATACCTTTAATGTGTGTTGAATGCTATTTAGAAATTCTTCCAAGTTTTTATTTCTGTTGCGATGTACAAATTTATATATGGATATATAACTTAATTATAAAAATATAATTCACACCTCCAGTCTGTTTTATTTTCTTGGCATTCACATTTTTCATTCCCCAGGAGATTTGAAGAAGGAGCACAGAAGCACGTGAGCACAGCCTTGTCCATCTGACTTCAAACCCTTGGGGTGTTATAGGAGTCCACAGGTCTCCTCAGGACAAGGACTATGTTATTTCCTCCAACAGTGTTCAGTGTCAGGATGACTCAGGATCGATAAATTACAAATGCCCCCTTTAAAATATTGGAGATTAGGCAAAAAAAAGGAAGTCATAAATGAACACAAGAATATTATCAGTAGAATTGTCTGCTTACTTTAAAAGTTATATTCTGGTCCTTTCTCCCTTCTTTTACTACTTTTGATGGAAGATTAACTCCCTTGATTTTTATGGCATTGGTGGCACTTCCAATTTTTAGAGAAGCAACAAAAAGGGAACTAGCCTCATAAACTTTCACTAGCCCTTTAAATGATGAGGGCATTGAAGAGTTTTTCCCCCTACCTGTACATTGTCACCAGCTGATGTGCCACATGCATCCCAGACCTGCATTTAGTTTTGGAGAAAATAGTGGCAGCACTGTAGAATGGGTAATAGAACCCAACAGGCCTGGGTTCAAGTCATGAATAAGTAAGTTGCTGGTTGCAGAAAGATTTCTGTCTTTCCAGAAATTCAGTTCATTCCCTCATCTGTAAGATTAGGCCTAGGTATAGGTCTGATGGGATAAACCTAGGCTCCCTAAGATCAAAGGACTTAGGCAGCAGGGGTACCTTTACCAGCATTGACATTTGAAGAGTACTTCCTGGAGCTGCAACTGGTCCTAAGTGGACCTACCCAAGCAGCCTCTAGCTATGCCCTTCCTGATCCTGGGTCCTCTTGCTTTGCTGTCATATATCCTAGCTGTACTTCCCTCTCCCACCCATCCCCCTAGTGGTTTTTGTAACTTTATCTTGTAATCCAGAAAAGGTGGATAAGGGGACCTTCACTGTGCTAGCTCCTTCAAGATCAATACAATCTATTTCCAGCTGGGAAGGATGAGGATAGGCAGGTGAAAAATGGGTCTATTCAATTAGTCAGTATCTTGAGAACAAGTTAAAAACAGAATTCTCAATTTAAAAGTCTTGTTCACTGCATTTCACCATGTATAAAAAAGCAAAAGTAGTATTATGAAAAATGTTGTGAAGAGTTGCTTTGCTGTTAAATCATCATCTATCCCTCAGTAAATGTTTCTGAATTTAAGGAAAGCCCTGGCAATAATTTTCTGTAATCCAGAAAAATATATACAAAGAATATTCATTTTCTGGATCTCATATCATTAGTCAACATAATCCAAAATAAGGAGAGCATTTCAAGATATGATTGCAAATGTGTTTCCTCAGGCACCCAATCTCTCATCTTAGGGAAGTAGAGGAAAATCAACTGATTTCAAGGAAGTCACCCAAGGATATCTGTCCTAAAGATTTCTCAGTAATATTTGACTTCAGACAAGGACTTAACATTCTTTACACCTTAGTTTCCTCACTGATGAAACAAGACTGGTCAGAACAGTGCTTATCAATGGGTGACCATGAACCTCCTGCCCAGAAGCATCTAGAGTTTCTGTTTAAAATGCAAAATTCCCAGAGGAATCTCAAAACATTATACCAAGGGGGAAAAGATCAAGCCTGAAAGGCTACACACTACATGGTTACATTTATAAACAATTTTAGAAAAGGGTAAACTACAGGGATGGAAAGCAGACCTGTGGTTGCCTGGTGGTTACAGGTGAGAGAAAAGGGAAGAAAATGGATTGCCAAGTGACATGAGGAAACTTTGTGGGTGATGCAAATGGTCTATATCTTGATTGTGATGGAGTTTACATGACTGTATACAGTTATCAAAATTCATCAAATTGTATACCTCAAATATGCAAATTTTATTATATGTAATTATTAAAATAATTTATTAAATTATTTGCAATATTAAATTTATTTTATTAATAATAAAATAATATTAAATTTATTAAATTATTTGCAAAATTGTACTAGACTCCATTTTCGTTCATCTTGCTTTCAAAGCCTGCACTCTTCTGAGTTGCAAGAGGGAACAGATACAGCCAGGAGTGAAGAGACTCCCTGTTCAGGCGTGGGCCAGATGATACGACCAGCCCTAGAAGTACCCCTTTATTAAATTTATTAAAATAATTGCAAATTTCTGGGTTGTATCAGAATCACCCTAGATTCTGAATTTTTAATAAGCGCCCTCTGTAGATATTTTATTCATTAAAATTTGGGATCTGTAGAATTCAGTAATTTATTCATCCCTTACAAATTTAGAATTCCATCAAACTCCCATTTGGATGACAATGGCAAAATGTTCTCTGATGTCAAAGATGGATGGGAAAGGATATTGCTAGCTGTTATGCAGACTATGAAATATAGCAAAGACTAAAACTTTAGAAGCTAAAAAATCTTTTTAAAGACTTGGCAAACCTCAACCTAGGGAACAGATTTAGAGAAGATTTAGTAGGAGGACCTAGTGCAGGTTCAGGGGTACTACTAGGGCTGGTCGTATCATCTGGCCCACGCCTGAACAGGGAGTCTCTTCACTCCTGGCTGTATCTGTTCCCTCTTGCAACTCAGAAGAGTGCAGGCTTTGAAAGCAAGATGAACGAAAATGGAGTCTAGTACAATTTTGCTATGCCTACGGGCATCATTCTCATTCCTGCTAGCCTGAGTTTGAAATATTTTTAATAAGCAAATGAATCCTTTCCAAATCTCTCAGGCCTGTCATCTTGTTAGAGAAATAAAACACAATGACCTGCCTAAAGCCTTTGGAACACTGCTAATCACCCTCCAAAGATTTTTTGTACGGAAAGGGCTAGAATTTTAGCTCTTCTGTCGTTCATGTGGATTATGACATCATCCAAGTTAACTGATTGCACTCCTATCTACCTTTCACTTGGGACCATGTATAATTCAGAATATTTTTTGTTAATCCAAAGCAAAAAGCAGTCACCCTCTGGAGCAGTGCCCTGGTGTCCGAGCTGTCTATGTTATTGATGGCTAACTGCTGTCGATTACTGGGGAGGGACCCTAGGCTGCCAGCTGTTGCTTGGAAACATTATCAAAGTGGTCAGGAGAGACCATGAGAAGATCCAAAAACTAAAGAGCATTTCAACACTTGAAGTATAATAAATGAACAGTTCCTCAACAAACAAATAATATAGAAAGAAAGAATCACACAGTAAGGCCAAAATGGAAAGCAATGAACGATGACTGCCCAGGCTTAAACGTGTGAACACATCCCAGGTTAGCAGAAAAAAGTGGTCCATGAATCCACTCTTTCCTGCCATCTTTGCTGCCTCTGTTTTTCCTCTCTCCCTACTTCCTTCCCTGGTTCAACATTTAAATAAGCACTTTTTATAAAAGGGGGCTGAAGAAATGCAAGGCATTAATTAGAAAGACACCATTCTTTTGGAGGAGATTAAATTTGATGAGAGGTAACAATATTCAACAATGTCGTTTAAACATGAAAAGGGCTTTAATGAAACTAAGTGCTGCAGAAGCCCAGGAAGGAAACACCTAACTCCCCCTAGAGAAGCATTCTTCCCTTATATCAGTGGTTTTGAATCAGGCTCAATTTTCCCTTTGGTGGACATTTGACAAAGTCTAGAGCCATTTATGGTAAGGGGGCATGGGAGCATGAGAAGAAAGAGAGAGAGCCTTTGATCTGTGATATAGGGTCTGACTTCTGGGAAAGGAGAGAGGGAAGAAAGGTATACTGAGGAGAACGAACCTCAGACTACATGGGGTTCTGCAAAAGTCTTGGCTAGGCTAATGAGGAGCCCCTGAACAAAGATGATCCATTCCAGGAGTCCTACAATGGGAGAAATAGCCCAGCTCCAATATCTCCACCATGCTCAGTCATTGGCTGAGAGCTGCATAGGAGAATGCAACCTTGGCATGAATGTCATGGTAGATGCAGAGGTGTGGTAGTAGGAGGCTGTCCACTAACAATGCGCCTCTCAGCAAGTTATCTCTACAAGGGAAATTAGCATGGCATCTCCTTGGCCATCACAAATAACTTGGAACTTCAGTTTATATTGTCAAGCAAGATTTCGTGAAACTCTCTGTCTTCCTTTCAAAAAGCTAGGCTATTCATCTGCTTTGAAGGAGGACAACAGTGACATATCTTCTTCCTAAGGCCTCTTTTGTTTGTAAAGCTGCTGGCCTGATCTTTGCCTATGTGTGTATCTATACATTAATAGAAGGGAGACTATTAAGTTCATAAAAGTTATGACTGTATGACAGTGTCTTATTTTCCTAGGCTGCTCCAAGCATATATCATAAAATGGGTTGGCTTAAACAATGGAAATTTATTAGCTTAAACTTTTTTTTTTTAATTTGCATATGGGCAGGAGGCACCAGGGATCAAACTCCAGACCTCCAGCACAGCAGGTCGGAGCTCTGCCTGCTAAGCCATGGCAGCCGCCCTAGCTTAAACTTTTGAATTCAAGAAAATATCTAACTCAAGGCATCATGAAGGTGATGCTTTCTTCCTGAAGATCAGCTGCCAGTGATCCTTGAATCCTCTGTTACATGGCAAGGCACATGGCAGCTTCTCCTAGTCTCTCCCTTCTCTTCTGGGTTTCACTGATTTCAGCTTCTTGCTTCTGTGGCGCTCTCTCTCTCTCTCTCTCTCTCTCTCTCTCTCTCTCTCCATTCCATTTATAAAGGTCTCCAGTAATAGAATTAAGTCCCTTCATGATTGAGTTGGGTGACACCTTAACTGAAGTAGCCTTATCAAAAGATCCTACTTACAGTGGGCTCACAACCACAAGAATGGGTTAACTTTAAGAACATGTGTTTTCTGGGGATACATACAGCTGCAAACCACCATAGATACCATAAAGCCACAATTTCATTAATAAGAGGCATCAAAATGCACACACATGCACCACACACACACACACACATGTTTTTCTGGAATGATTGCCTACTACCTCCACAAGGAATTGCTATGGGGTACTGCAATCCTCTTTCTCAGAACAGCATATCATCAAAGGAGACCTATCAACTCCTGGATCCAGGATCTTTCAGATATTTTAAGCATCTTCCCTTGGTAGATAATGGAAAGCTGTGCAGGAAATATCTATTTCATTTCATTTTATTTGGAAGAGAATAATGAGGCAGTGAAACTCTTTGACTAGCATCAGTCTCTTGGCATCTTAATTTTGGCAGGTCTAAAACAATATCACATGGGGAGCCATCTGCCTTCTCTGCTGGTCCCTTAAAAAGAAAACATGATTCCCCTAATATGTTGTTGATTGCATTGGAGCTTAGTGGGCTCCTCATGAAATGATGTGAACATACTTAACATAGAAATGAGTGGTTCCTGAAACCAGCCAAAGCAGGCTGTCCTTGGAATTAATGCAATTTGCTTGCTCAATGACAACAAAGTAAGACCTCTCATGGCTAACATCTGGTGTTTGAATCTGCTCACTGTTGGACAATAAGGAGCCTTTCCATTATTTTGGATTTTAAGACTAGGATGTGGAATACAATGCAGTCCTGGGTGGAATGCTTAGAATTGCACAGGTGAGAGTAACTTCTCTGAAATGGAAGAGAGAAGGTAAAAGAAAGAAAGAGATACTGTGTTTATTTGAGCTTTTTTGCTCACTTCTCTTCTACTTCTCTTGGTGACATTTTAAGGAAGGTAATTCTGGCACTGAACTTCACAGAAAGAGTGCTTTAGTTGATGCCCAGCTTCAGAAAATTGGATTAGAACAGGATAGAGTTTTGCCAGCAAGCTTATGGCATTTATAAAATCCCATCACATTAATTTATGAACTCCCAAATAGAAATGTCTCCATATCAGGCATGCTCCTTTAGGGAACATCAAACAGGGGACAGTTTACAGGAAAAATCTCGAGTTTTCAGCAAACATGTACTGGACATAGTACGATAGCTGAGGAAGTGGGGACTTCTTGTATTGTTATTTTCCAGAGGGTTCTGCATATTTATTTTATCTGGAAATGACTTTCTGGAAAAAGACAAGCTACCACACTATGCCTCATCAATGTCAGAAGAGTTATCAGACACAAACACTCAATAATGACTTTAAAAAGTGATTATGAACTAGTTCATTTCTCCATGCAGCGCACACTATGGTAATAATCCAAATTGCCTGTGACTTATGAGTATATTTGGCAACAACCACTAGTTCCCACTGTAGTGTGAAATTAACACCACAGACTGTAGCTGTGGCATTTATTGAGCACAAGGGAGCTGATTATAGCCTCATAAATTCAAAGGCAACCTCTGCTATTACTTAATTAGAATCTGTATCTATGCATAAATTACAGTAGCAATAACTAGTACTGTTATAGTTAAACATTTGTCAGCTTCCTTATTATACTACAACCCCTTATTTTTTCAAACCTATATTTTAGGGAGGTTATAAGTATCTATAAAAATTGTTCAGAGGAGAAACTATGCATAGGATATCATGGAGGTCAGTAGTGTTTTGTCCTATATAAAGTTTAAAAATATGAATATTGTGCTATTGCTATTTTTTTTTTAAATTAAGTCACTAGATTCCTATTCCACCTGTAGTGATAAATTGTTTGGCCTATCTATGCATGTTTTCATAGTACAAAACTTTATTTTGAAACAAGTGTTGGCTTAGCGCTTTTCCTCCCAGGACCCTTTTTATTTTTTAAATCACTATAAACCAAACTTCATACACACAATCCACATATGCACACACACACACACACACACACCCCTCTAAGGAACCATGAACTATTACCCCTTAAATTCACTCTTTTTTCCTGCTAAGTTGTGTAATAGTTTCAAATAGCTGTAATCAATGTGCACATTTTCTTTGGGTCCAGCTTTTTCTTTATTTTTTGACTTAACATTATTTCATACATGCATGGGCCTCATCGATACAGCTCACGTATGGCTCAGTATTGTATCATATCTATCTTCTAAAACATTTCTGAAAGAAATAAAATCATCAGAGCCAAATAATATCTTTGCATAATCCAAACGTATATTCCAGACAAAAAGGTAATTTTAGCTGTAGGAAGAACCAGTCATGATAAATCATCGGGGAAATTGTTGATAAAGGGTATAGCTAAATACTTAAACAATGGAACAGGTCCATGAAATAAAGTGAATCCATTAATTTGGGAGCACTATACTGTAGTTTTTAAATGTCATTTGGCTGAATTAATAATTTTGTAACTGGATGTTTTTCTACTGTGTAGATGCTGCCTAATTCATTTACAGAGTTATAGCTAAATCTTTTATAAAATGAGAAATTGTATCTAAAGAGGTGCACTAGCTCTCTTTCTGCTTTCAATTATAGTCAATAATCTTTTTCACTCTTCAGATGATATAGTCTAGCCTTTAGCAGGGCAATGTTTTTAAAGTCACATTTTCTAGCTTGTCCCTGTAAGAATTGCTGCTGCTGTTGCTGTGATTATCATCTAGTCCCACAAATGCTTTTCTAGACCACCTTTCCTTGGTTGGTGTGGTGGTGGTGAGTGTCTCGATGCTAGGAAAACGAAGTAAACAAACATTTTTTTTTCTCTACACCCAGAAATAATCATTATTTATTCTGGGCAAGCGGAAGGTAAACAGCTATTTTCAAGTCTGCACTTGACGATCACCAGGCTTGGATCGCACAAGGCTTTTTTTGATAATTTTCTGGGACAGATTTTAGCAAAGGAATTCAAGTCTTAATATCACGCTCCATCTGTTTTGCTGTACAGGGTGTCTAACTGACCCTAGAACCTAAAACCAGGCTGACTCATCCTCAGGCCATACAGATGACAGCCAGTTAAGAATGAGCTTCCGGACTTTGTAACCTTATATATCGATGCCTGGACTCATGATCTTGGCTGCTTAAATGACAGCATTGGGTTGTCTCTGTTTAATCCTATCAAGTACTTATAAGCTGTTATGTTGATAAGTGGGAAAAAATAATGTTGGATAATGGCAGCTTTAATAAGTGTGAGGGTATGGAAATGCTGAGAAATTACTGCAGACAAGCACGATTTATCCAGGCAGAGAGCAGAATATGGAATTTTGCCTTCTTGGAATAATTTCTGGGCTTCTGGTATGACCCTACTAGCTACAAAGAAAAGAAAAGAGCCTTCTTCATTTATATTTTATGTTAGAATTCATCACTTAAGACATTAATGGATAATATAAATTCAAACAACAGTTGAGGGGTGCATTTTCAGAAATTCAAACCATCTTAGTTTGGGAAGAAAAATTGGAAGGTTAAATATAATTCAACTTCCCAGTGAATAAAATAATTATTATAAGTATTTCATTTGTTAATAGTGATTGGTAGGGATAGGTGGATGGGGTATGGCGAAAAAACATGTGTTCATAGCATTTCCTCCTTTTATCCTCTTCTTCCAAAGCTACTGTTTATGCTGGAATATGTGTGAGGATGCAAATGACAGAACTCTGGAAAAGACAAGATAACAATATATGGGGAGGAGAGAGGAGTTTGGGAGAGCACAAGCAAGATGGGAAAGAAATACCTCACAGCATAAGACTTAAAAGAAAGATAAGAAAAGAAGGCATCCTCTAATAAGATGTACTGTGTGATCTGCTATATGAACTCAAGGGACTAACAGGAAAGATTTGCCTTCCCTTACAAGGCTGGCGTTGTTTGAATCCAATTTGTGTTTCTCTTGGGTATAGCAACAGCTGAGATAGGGCCTTAGGGCCTAAGGGCTGTATACAGGTTTATATCTTAGGATAAGTAGTTTGGGAATCCTTTGCCTTGAGCGTATTTTAGTTGGAAGGGGCATAAAAAATAATGTGAGGGCACAAAATTTTGAAAAGAAGAGGAAAGAAGTGGGATTGTCAGATTTAGCAAACAAAAAATATAGGATGCTCAAATCTGAATTTCAGAAAAAACAAGAAATAATTTTTTTTTTAGTGTAAGTCTGTCCCAAATATTGCATGGAACATACTTATACTTAAATTTTTGTCAGTTATCTAAAATTCAAGCTTAACTGGGTGTCCTATATTTTTGTTTGCTAAATCTAGCACTCCTACTTCAGGATAGGGTTGAAAATAAGCAATAGGAGGAGAGGGGTTTCTAATGGGGGAGTAGCTTTTCTATTTCTGAACTCAGAACTTACGTCTGGCTGTGCTACTAGTTCTCCCTACGGTTTTGGAAAATTAGAATTTTTTTTAAGTAGAGAATATGAGTGTTTGTTTACTTAGTTCTCGATCGGTAAAAGGGATAGCATGTTAATATGAAATGATGAAGGCCTGAATGCATACAATTTAGGAGAATAAAAATCCATTTCTTCAAAA
Organism: Myrmecophaga tridactyla; assembly: GCA_004026745.1. Classification (NCBI taxonomy): domain Eukaryota; kingdom Metazoa; phylum Chordata; class Mammalia; order Pilosa; family Myrmecophagidae; genus Myrmecophaga; species Myrmecophaga tridactyla. The sequence goes on along the minus strand of PVIY010007495.1, from coordinate 68,220 downwards.
GCTGATTTAATACAGCTTATCACCAAGAGCCATAAAATCTCCAAATGGCCTGCTAATTTGTATAAAGTAGAAATTCTATGATGTGCCTTTGTGAATTTGCCTAAACATATATCTGCATTTACTGAATTTACAAATCCACAGTACACTAGGAGAATTGATTGTCACGTTAGCTTTCATATGCTATTCTGAGAGACTCTTTTATTTTTTCTTATTTTTTTCAAAAAAGCCAATTACATAATAAAGACATGCAGACATTGCTACAGAAAATAGAGAATTAGATCTTTTGTATGTTTTCTAGTGTTACATGGAGTAGTATTAACCAACTGCAACCAGATATATCCCCTCTAGTAACTTACTACCAAAGATGTGACATATGGAAAATAAACCATTGAAATATATTGCCTTTTTTCTCCTGGTTGAAGAATTGAGTTGAATTCATATTCATTAAGAGGCCACAAGGTAAACCAGGCTGTGTTATATAGGGTGCCTTTAGGTGAAAACAGTATTTCTAGGAGTACTTGGTCCATGACATGTCTGCATAGCTAAAACACTTTCCACATGAAGTTTCAACCCCAACTAATACTAATATTTGAAAATGGAATATAATGCTTACCATAAGTTAGTGTTGAAGGTTTATTTCCCTTCAATAAGGCTATATCACTTACATATGCTGTTGCCATAGATGGCAAGTCAATTCTTACTGTCAAAAGGGTCAAATACTACTACTTTTTTACCAAACCCATTTCTTTTTGCTTACAAATGTTGCCACGCCCTGTAACCCAATCTGACAACCAGCTGACGTGTGTCCACTTCCTTAAGAGTGAGAATGATGATGGTGACAATGACAATGATAATATCAATAACAGATACGCACCATTGCAGTCTGCCCAGTATCCCTTCTGTCATTCGTTTGGTAGTGGTACTTTCTTTCCTTTGGGGAAACTTTGCTCTCCACTCCATGTGGTTTTAGTGAATGCATCAATTACAATGTAAAACACGCCCACATATGCACATACATGCATATCTTAGTAACAGATTCAGCAATGGTCAAGGCCAACCTGAATTTTAGGAACATACGTAGACACTGAGAGGGAAAGATGTCCTGTCTTTCCTCTGGGTTACCAAACTGAGATTATGAAGGCCTCAGTTGTCTCTGGTCATACCTCTACTCCCCACCCCCCACCCCCTTAATAGCTCATCTCCTGTAGGAATCATAAAACCAATGAACATAAAGGAAGCAGAGATAGCATTTTAAAAGTTCCTGGAGCCTCTATGGTCAGCTTTTCACTGCAACACCCTACCCTATCTCAGGACACATGAACCAATAAATTCACTTTTTTATTAACCTAGTTTAAGGGTATATTACTGAAATTACCATTTATTGAAAATTAATTTAGTGCTCAACATACATACAAATATATATAAAGACAGAGAAAGAGAGAGAGTTAGAGCTTTACATATGTCCCCAAACTCTTTAGGTTGCAAGTGGCAAGGCACTATTATAACCATTATTCTGAAAATCCATAACATATTGGATGCACATCATAAAAAATAATAATTCTTTCTCTCCTGCTGTCTGTTCAAAATACATGAATGAAAAGTGATCCTCTTTGTGGATAACTTCAGCAGACTCTTAGGGAAGATTTTTATTGGCCAGACTTAAGTCATATGCCCATATGGCCAACGGGGGCAAGAGGGGATGGAATCCTCTGGTTCCCTGGCTCATGTGGCCATTCCTAATGCCAAACCATGTACATTAAGAATAGGGAAGGGGTGGGTCCCTGAAAAGGTGCTAGACAGACCAAGAAAATAAGTGGGTCACTACAACAGCATTATTTCATTTACTCCTTTTATCCCTGTGAGGTATTATCTGCCTTCATTTTGCACATGAAAACAGGTTCATAAAGCTTCAGTTATTTGCTCAGTTAACTTGAGAAGTAAAGAGATGCTGTATTTCAAACCCAGGTCTGTCTGATTTCAAAACTGCCCTTCTCTTCCACCATGACCCAGTGGGGGAGGACAAGGGCAGGAGGTGCTGGGCTTACCAGGTATCTGATTACCTCTGGTAGTTGCTGCAGAGAATCTGGCATATGACTCTGTGGAGGTATTAGAATGAACACTTCAGAATAATCTGCTCATCAGATTTGGAAACATTAAGTCCCTGTCCAAGGAGGTGATTGTGGACACTCTTTAAAGAGAAGAGGTATAAAGTGGGGTGTTATGGAGAGAGCAGTTTGGGTGGAGGGCAGAGGGATAGGAAGATCTGGCCATCAGATAGACAGTCAAATGCCACACTGATAAGGAGAATGGGCAAAGCAAAAGAATGGAATGAATCTAAGTAGCCCCTAAGGATTTTTTCTAGGCAACTTGCAAGTATAGAATGTCTCATGATAATCCTGAAAGGTATTTCCTTTTCTATTGGATTCCGAAGAGTCTCTAAACATTCTACCCCTGTGAGAAGAGAATGCTTCATCCATGAGTGATTTTTACAATATTTATCAAGGGATCAAGCCCTGGATCCACCAGTCATAATGTTAAACTCTTAGGTGCTAGAGGCATTAGGGAAACTAGTGGAGGTGGTTGGGTCAAAGAGGAGGGGATTTGTAAGGGTGGGTAAATGGCTATGCACCAATTTGTAGGGCATTATTTCAATATTTTAACAACCTGTAAGACCATCCTGTGTGTGTGTGTGCCTGCTGATAGAAATTTTGTTTTCACCCTTTTCCTTATGAGAGCCAGGAGTCAGCAATCATTTATCACTAGAACCCATCCCCATCCCCCACTTCTTGTTATTGAGCCTTTTGGATGTCTGGTCTACCCCAAGCAGACCAGAAACTGGAATCCAAACCCTCAACTGTTCACATGTAGTCAAAGCAGTTTCTTAACTTCTTCTAGTCATGAAAGCATTTTTCTAATGCTTGCTCTCATTTATCTTGCTTTTTTCCTCTTTCACTCAGAGTAGCCATCTCCATATTTCACTAGGGACTGATACTGAACAAAACGTCCACACCAAATGCCCATACATTTCTTTGCATTTGTAGTTGAAAGCAAAACCTTTCAGAGAAAGCAGTCCCTGCCAGGCCAAGCTGTGGGAGGAGAGAATGAAGACTGGAAAGTTGAACTGAAAGAAGACATACAGAGAGGCACCAGAAGAAAGAGTTGAGATGAGAGTAGCTGCAGGTATGTCATAGAGTCAGGCACAAAAGCTGCACTGTTGCCTTGAAAAGCAGGTCATACCCAAATAAACTGGAAAAGTAAATCATGTATAGACTCTGGAAATTATAGAAACAGAATCCAGGATGCTCTAAAGTGTCTAGAAACCAGATCTGTAAGTCTACAGTGGAAGCAATGAGGCAGAGATGTTGCCCCAGAGTCAAGATATTTTATGAGCTGAGCTGTGAGCTGGAATAACCTGCTATATCAAATCCCAAAGCATTTAAATTCTTTATGTTCATATAGTTCTCCCACAAAGAAAGGTCTATGAGGTTAAATTAGATTAGATTAGACTGGATTGAATTGGAACGGATTAGACTGAACTGAATTGAATTGATCTCCAGTGGCTGAACCTAGACTGGGTGAGGAGACAGGCAGTTCCCAACAATCACAACTAGAGTCAAAGAAGAAAAATCACATAACTTTCCACATTCAGAGAATAGGTTGGAAGAGGAAAAAGAAAACATTTGATTTCTTAATCATAAGATTTGGCCTCAAGCATCTTGTGTTTAATGTCTGAAAAGAGTATCTAGTCTGCCAACTTTCTGTTTTGCACAACTGCCCAAATGGGTTACAGCTGTTCAGTTAAAAAGCTCCTGATTCTAAATTAACTGCATATCTTGGTTCTATTATTTGAATGCGATATGATCCTTTAGGTTCTTTATTGGAAGAATCTCAGATCCTCCATTTCAGAAGTTGATTGTCCTTCAGAGAACCAGAGTTGCACATGTCTCCAAATTCAGTCTATAACAATAGGTGTAAGCCACAGTAGAATCTTTTAAGCCTCCTACTTCTAGTGCCTGGAGAGACAGAATAAGTTGATATTCACTGGCAAAATAGTGGAAAAGACTTTTCTGGTTCAATAAAGGATATTTTTGCATTTCCCCTTTTATTGTTTGCTTCTTTGCACCTACACACAGAAGGCTGCTCAGATTTCCTTAAAAGTCTTCTGAGCCTGAGATGGTTACACATTGAGCATTTACCATATGAATAATGTTAAAACTCAGCTGGACGTGAGACATGGAGTTTTATGGGTCACACACAATCAAATATGGTAGGAAAGAAGAGAAGACTGAAGTAAGGACTTCATAAAAGAAAAGTTTCAGGGCAGGGACTGGAGGAATTTTGCCAGTATCAATAATGTCAATTCAATAGCATCATTATCCAGGGTCTCCATGTATGTATGCAGAATTCCGCCTACCTTTTTGAAAGAGAACTGAGGTAAGAAAGGAAGGCCTTGCCTATAACATATGCAAATAAGGCCAACTGGCCCACAGCCACTCTTGAATTCAGAGTGGGGTTCTAACTAGAATTAGCATTAAAAATCAAAAGAAAACTTTGAGAAGGAGAAGCAAGAGACTTAGAGTTAAAATAGATGCCCAATTTAAAAAATAATAAAATAAATAAACACACAAAGATTAGCATACCTAAATTTGTGCAGGATCTGAATGACGTCAAGACACAACTTGATTCTAGGTAGAATTCTAGCAACATTCACATGCCAGTGGGGAAAGGCCAAGATATTCATAATTAGGATCAGACAGGTATCGGCCCTGCAGATTTTAAGTTTTGGGGCACCAACTCTAGCAAAGAAGTCAGAGGCAGAGAAACCAGGCAAGAGCTAGCACATGGCTCATTCCAAGTATTATGATGCAGAATAGCATCAAGCAAGAAATAGTTAAATATTGAGGAAGCAGTGCACACCTGGAATTACTCATCTGTGTGTGTTCTAAATCAGTGACTCTCAAAATTCAATGTGTACAAAAATCACCCAGGGATCTTGTTAAATTGCAGAATCTGATCAGTAGGTTTGAGGTAGGGACTGAGGTTCTGTATTTCTAACTAGTACCCAGATGACAATGTTGCTTCTGATCAATGGGTTGCACAGTGAATAATAAGAGCCTAGAGCAATGGTTCTCAACTTTGGCCATGCATTAGTCTTTAAAACCCCCAGTGCCTGTGTCCCGTTCCCAGAGACCCTGATTTAATTGGTCTGGATTGATCTTTGATTTTTGGAGTTTTGAAAGCTTCTCGGCTGATTCCATTATGCAGCTAATAGTGAGAACCACTCATGTACAGTCACTTCAGATGGCTTTCCAATGACCTTAAGGATTTTAGGACAATGCTTTTCTGTATGTATTTTATTTTTAATTCTACCACCAAGTTCTCTATTGACAGTTCTGGGAGTTGTAAGTGTTTCACATCCTATAGGCACTCTGGGTATTTCTTTAATCATGAAACACCTCAGGGTAATAAATTTTGGTTAACTTCCTGTTTCGTAATTTGATTCAGAAGTGATACGGTATTGTATCTCAGAAACTTTTTGCTTCTTTTGCCTTTTGCTTTTTTCTAACCTGTACAAAGGACCTTTCCGAATATTTCCTTACAGTAATGAGTAGATTGGAAATATAATTGCTCTTTTTCTTTTGAAAATCATTTCTTGTCTCAGCGCTCTACTCAGAGACCTTTTCGGTTGTGTTCATTTACTTGTGTTGCTTGGATTGTGCCCTAATGATGTGTTTGTTCTCTCATTATCCTCACAGGCTCGAGCCAATTCCAATAGCACATTCCTAGGAAGTTGATGTCCTTGTTTAATTCTGCATATTTCTCTTCTTAGAGAGAGAGGGCAAACAAGGACAGCTATCAGTTACAAGACGTGTGGAACACATAGATAATCTAGCACTCTATTGGAAAGGTCATTTGTGTGAAGAAAATCCAGTAACTATCTTTCCACTTAGATCACCCATTCTCTTAAGTCTTGCTCCTTCCCAACCGCCCTGCCTCCTCCACCCACACTTTCTCTTGCTACCTTCTATCATCTCTGAAGGGAAGGTTTACACCAATTTAAAAATTGGTTTCTGAGGATGTTGCTTATCTCTTAGATTGATTTCTTTTTTTATAGTCGTGCTAGAGCATTCCAGAGGTTACTTCATCCTAGTTTCTGTGCTACAATTAGAGTGGGTTGCCACCAAAGAGATTCCAGTTGTCTTTGAGGTGTAGACAGTTCAGTTTCTCCTAAGTACGGGGAAGTCAAATCAAGTGTGCTTGTCTTTACAAGGATGGCTTTAAATAAAAGTTAAATACAAATATATAAAGTTGTCTCTCAGAGAATCTTAGAGCAGTAGTTTTCAGACTCTGCATCATTACATATTAGTGGGTTTTGAAATAAATTTGGTGATCTTTGACCAGCATTATTATTAATAGATGAGAAGAGTGGAGGAGAAAAGAGAAAATAACTGAAGACTCCTACATTGTAAGGGTGTTTATTATTGTCTTTATCAGCTTTTTGTGCAAATGTAAAACTCCTGTTTCAATTATATGGATATGAATTGTATTTTTACTGTGGGTTGTGTTTGAAAAGATTGAAAGTCACTGTCTTAGAGCAATGATCTGTCAACCCACGCTTAGTCAGGATCTCCCCCAAAAAACTTTTAAATCAATGATAACATTATGATTTTATTTATTTATTTATTTAAAAAATTTGCATATGGGCAGGAGGCACCAGGGATCGAACTCCAGACCTCCAGCACGGCAGATCGGAGCTCTGCCTGCTGAGCCACAGCAGCCGCCCAACATTATGATTTTAAATCTCTTCAGATAAAAATGTCTGCTTGCTTGTTGGGCACAAAACGTCACTTTGCACTTATTTTTTATGTTGTGGACTCTCATAAAAACTTAAATCCCCATGCCTCCATTTGTATCAGGTCAAATTGGGTTGTATTTTATTCTATATTGTCCAGTCTCTTCTGATTGCCTATAGGGCTTCCTAACCATAGAGTTTTTCTCCTCTGCAGTTTGCATTTTTGTTTTTCCCCAATAACTTTGAACCCTTCTGTAAAGTATTTTGAAGCTGTTGTGTCCTTTTTGGGATAAAGGAAACTTCAATGGTTCTTAAAATCAAAGGCTAAAGGGAACTGAAATCCTATAGTTTTGAAATGTTTTGGGCAGCTATTCCTTCTGGGAGTTCATAAAGTCTTCCCAAGGTGTAAGATGATTTGAAAAGAATTGGTTTGGATCCTCAACTTCATATATTTTCTTTCCTAAAGTTGATTGGACTAGGAAGATAACATCACTGAGACATCCCTTTCACAACTGCTCGTATTCCACTTTACAAAAAAGAATGGCATAAATCCCACTGCATCATAATATGATGCACTGCTCCAGAGTGTAAAAACCCACAAGGCACCAAACAAATTCTAAATGCTAGTGCGGGTGTTGGGAAAGTGAATGACTGTAATATCTGGATAACAAATTCATGTGCATTTCAGGTAGTTTCCAAGACATATTTTGAAACAAGTGAAAAAGGGTCTAAATATATTGTCAGATATCTAGGTAATTCAAAATGCTTTTTTTTTTTCAAATTAGATTATGTGATTTTTGACAAATAACTCAAAAGGAGTTCCAAAAATGAGTGACATTGCTGTAGCAAAACTCTATCTATTCTGAGTTATTTAATAAATAATCCCTTGTTGCCACATCTTTTAAAAATGAAAAACTAGAATAGAAAAGATGCTGAACCTTGTCTTATTCTAGAAATAAGAAATATTTTTTTTCATGGGCATGTGACTTCTTCAGGGTAAATAGCTCTATCCATCTCCTTAAAAGTTTTAAGTCCAAAGAAGAAATCTTTTACGTTTTGTATTGAATACTTTTCAAATTTTGTAATATAGTAAGGTTGTTTTGAATAGCTGGGGGCTACTAATGATTGCAATGATAGATCAATCAAGAGAAAAATGAACCCTTAGAGCCTTCTTACAGTGGCAGGAAATATATTCAATATTTTAATTGTAACTTCCTTTCATATTTTTTACATAGAATTAACCAATAAAGGCAATTAATGAAAGACTTTCCAACCTAAGTATCCATTATGTTAGGATAAAATTCAGTGGGAGGAATGTAATGAAGAAAAAAAAACTGCTGAAGAGCAGCTGCAAATGTGTTTTTTAATGGATAATAATAGATATAAATTCATATGATATTTAGGTAATATTGGGTAAATTTTCAAACATGCTGTAACAGTTTTACATGTCAATATTTATATCATTTGAAATGACTTAGTCTTTCAAAAGAAAATTTAGCTATCTATTTAAAATATACAAAAGTGGTATATAAGTTTTTATAATTTTTTAGGAGGTGAACAAAAACATTTAAGATCACCAATCTAGCCCTCTCACTACCTAAAGTCAGGAATCCGTGAGGTTATTCCAATAGAAGAATACTTCATTTCTCTTCTGCAAAACGCTTTTATGGAAACAAAGTACACATGGAATGCTTCTCTCATCACACAGGCTAGTCCTCAGTGGCATGCTTTAACACTGTCTGGAGTAGTAACTATCAATGTTGGACAGAGCAAGTGACATTAAGTGAGCTTTGCACCAACTTCATAATTCAGGATGCAGCTCACAGATGGATGTAATTAACTGTATGGGACATTTGGCATCATCATATTTTAATTAAGAATTTTTGATAACTTGGAACTCTCTTTTGGGGACTACATGCACCATCAACTGGTAAATGAAAATCATTGCAAAACACTTTGAAGTCAGAATTTGTTCTGCTGTATCTGATCTTACACGGAGCACACATATTTATTGCCTTCCCTCACAGACCCCTTAAAATGATAGTACATTAAGAATGTGTGTAATGGACTGGTATCCTCCTATCACTTTTCCCCAGAAGAAAATAAATGAAAGGGTAAATTAATGAAAGATGTTAATTAAATTTACATAGTTTTTGGTTTTGTTCCTTATTGATTTCTGAATTATCTCTTTCCATCGGAGTCAACTTTTATGTTTGTGTACCTTGGTTAAACATTAGTTGACTTAGTTACATTTCATCTTGCAAGCATCCTATAAATGACCAATGATTCTTGGTTATCTGTTTGCATTTAAGAATGAAGCAATTGAAAGGCTGAGCAGAATCTCTCTGTATGTGGACAGAATTTGCCCTCTAGAAGATTTTGCTTTAGGCTGAGCAAAGAAGGAAACAGTTATAAATTTAGACAAGCCTAAAATCCAAAACAGAGAGGATTTTGCCATGGAGTCTTAATAGTCATGTTTGGAAGTAAATTGAGAAAACGTCTAAGAAAATGGAATAAAGAGACAGAAAAATGTGAGAGAAAATAAAAATAGCAATAAGGGTTTACCTAGGAGGTCCAACATCTAATATCTATAAAGAAAGAATAGCGAAAATGGAATGAAGAATTCTGAAAAAAGAGAAAAGCATTTTTCAGAGCTAAAAAGAAACATGAATCTCTATACTGAATGGGCCTCTTGAATGCACAACTGAATGACTGGAAATGACATCCATAGACATACCATCATGAAATTTCAAAAGACCAAAGATGAAATAGAAGATTCTAAAAGCTTCTAGGTCATGTACAAAAAATTAAAATAGTGACCCCCAATTTTTCATCAGCAACCAAATGCTCAAAAACTGAGTAATGCCGTTAAAGTCCTAAAAGAACTGTACTCAGCTAAACTATCAATCCCATGTTTAGGTAGAATAAGGACATTTAGAAAATTAGAAGACTCAAATTCTTATTTCCTAGTAAACTTTCAAGGAGGTTGTCTGAAGATACACTCTAGGAAAATAAGAAAGTAAAACCAGAAAGAGTAAAACATGGGATCCAAGGAGAGCACTGAGTCTAATCCAGGAGAGAAGAGATGCAAAGTCCTAGGATGAAGACCTTGCAGTAGAAGTAGAGTACAACCTCAGGTTCTGGGAAATTCCTGTGGTAGAAAAGGGGGGAAGTTGATGAGAGCAGGTAAACAGAAGGTTCTGGGAAATTTCTGTAGTAAACAAAAGGAGTAGGGAAGTTGATATATTTTCAGTAACTCAATTTTTTTCATGTCATGATACAGATGGAAACATCGGCAATGTTGTACAGGACACCAGAGTGAATGAAAGAGGCTACGTGTAGCTGGAAAGCAACTTGCCTATATGCTCTGTGAAACTTCAGTCCTGCTGGTTGACACAGGGCTGAGAGATCTTGGTACATTTGGAATCCATTCATGGAATCAGTGGTTGAAAAGATAGGGATTACACAGTGTGAAGATTGGCATAACTTGATGATACAAAAAAAAAAGGCAATTGATGGTTTATTTTTTAAATTGAGAGAATTCAAACACATTTTGACAGGAATAATTTCTTTGGAGTGACATTGACTCATGGAGAAAAGAAATGTAATCTGGGCATACTGTTTGACTCTGCAACATAAAACATGTTCACATAGTCATGAAATTATATTATTTACTGATCTTTTCCTTTCAGAATCAACAACAGCAGAGAAAGATATAGTTGATGGAGGTTGGGGTAAAAAGAAGATGAGGAAGGATTAATGTCTTCATCATTGGAATTTGGGGGCCAAGAGATATTGCCCACAAAGTGAGAGCCCTCTGGCACATTGTTGTCCAGACATTGAGTTCTCAAGGAAATGGGATGTCAAGTTTTTAACCTTCTGGATGGTCTTGACTAAGGGAGAGGTAATGTGAGAAAAAGCAGCAGTATCTACCTCCCGGGCTCCAGAGGGATGGAAAACTCCATAAGAAAGAAAAAGACTTAAGAAAGATTTCATATTCTTATTGCCAAATTGCTAATAGGCATCCAGTAAATGCTCAATGATGTGCGTCTGTGGAGAGAGAGAGAGAGAGAAAGGGAGGGGAAGATTATCTGCAGTTTATAAAATAAGAAACAGAGATTTAAGAATCCAATCCGAGGTTTTGTGGAGGGACTATATATATGTAGAAGAAGGGGTAGGCGGGATAGGGAGTGATAGAAGATACCTAAATCTTCATGATTCGTGGCAGGTAGTCAATTGTCAATGTCTAAATTTGGTGTATCAGAAAACAGCACCATAAGCATGTAGGAGTAACCATCAGAAAAATTAAAAATGGAAGAAATTCACATCTTTGTCCCCAATACCTAGAACAGTACCTGGTTGATTCTTGGTATTCAATGAATACTCACTGAAAGAAATAACTAGCTGAATGGTGTGCAGTAATTGGGGAAAGGGTGAAGGAGTCCAAAAAACTATTGCTTACATTCATTATAAGCCTGTAGCAGTCCCATTTGTCTCTCTTTCCTTGCTTACAGAATACGAATTTTTACTCCTCAGGAAGAATGAGCCTATCACCACATGGGGTAAATCCTGATCAGTCTAATGAATCCTAGAAATCCTACACATTTAAATGGTGATTGGATTAGAAGAACCAATCCCAATTCTGTCCAGCGAAATATAGACGGCAGCTTTGTTGAGAGACTTCAACTTTCTCTTAAAATTGACATATGTGGATATGATGCCTGGACTAATATAACCATCCTGTGACCAAGAGTTAAAGCTTGATTGAGGTAAAAAAAAAAAAAAAAAACACTCATAGAATAGTGTTCATGGAAGGAACTTGAGTCCTTGATGATATCACTGGGTTCTCAATTAACCAACCCTAGTTCAACACATCTTATATGTGAGATAATACATTTTACTTTTTATTATAACTAGATGAAAAAAAATTTCTGCTATTTGTTCTTAAAGCATAACAACAGATAAAATGTCTTTTTGTATGTTTTGATATCAATATTGGCCCACATTAATTTTATGACAATAAAAACATAGCTGTACATAATCTTATGCTATTAAAATAAAAGTGTAATTTTTAAAATCCTTACTTCAAATTGTTTTGTCTTCTAAATTTTGGTGGCCAGTTTCCAATTTCCACATATGCTCTCCTTTGTTACTACTATGATTCTTGTATTTCAAGAAAAAATTTGCAAAAGCTCTTCCCCTCCAGTCTGATAATCTCAGAATTTTCACTAACTAAACTGGCTGAAAGGGGGCACCCACACTGGTAACAAAAAGGAAAGCAGAGAATATGGCTACATTTGCTTTTTTAATGTCCTTATCTTGGTATCATTTTTCTTTCAACGAGTATGAAGCAAAGTCAACAGCTGAGAAGAAAAGGATGATATGAAGTAAAAAGAAAAGGTATAGAATTGTCATATCAAAGACTAAAGGAAATAAATTTATAGGTATAAAAGGATGTTGCATGGAATATCTCCTATTATTTTAGAGTTTCAGTGAGAGTTAAAAAACTTAGAAAAACCAAAGGGCTTGCTGGACACTTCTGTGAACGATCTTTCAAAAGATAAAAAAAATGGCTTGGTGACCATAATATCCAACAGTCCATGTTCCAAGGACTAAGAATTCATGGAGGGGGATTTTTTTTTTGAAGAGTATTTAGAAGAAAAGATGGAGTTTTGTATGATTTATTTTACTCCCTTCCCCTTAGAAAGTAGAAGACAGGTTGGGCTCCATATGAGAGTCAATTGAGGGGGCCTTGAGAAAAAATAAATGTAGCATTAGGAGCATTTCCTTTTTTTGCTTTCATTTGCTTATGATGAGAGGGCAAGAAAAGAGGTCAGTATTGCAATCATTTTGAAAATTTTTTATTTGGCAGATCAAAGATGCACAGTGGTTATAGAGAGCAGCCAGATACAAATATTCTTAGAATATTCTTATTCAAAACTCTGTAAAGTTCATTGCCTCTTAGGCTGAGGGGACTCCACTGAAAAGGCTATCAGTATACCACTGGTGATGTGGGGCAGGACAGAAATTGAGGTGGTGGTCACGAGAGTACACTTACTGACAGGGCAGATTCTCTCAGTGGGGAAAGGGTCTCTAAAACCTGGTTAGTGAGCTGCTTGGAAGACCAGCATTTGAATACCTGCCCTAAACAGAGGTTAATTGATGGCAATAGAGGACTTCCATTAGATTTAGCTAAGTAAAGTGACCTCTTCCTTTTTTCCATTTACTAAGGGTGAAACCATGTACCCCATAAAAGACATGTTCAATTCTTAAATCACCTTCCTGTGGTGTGAACACATTTTTGTCCTTGAATATGTTGAGGTGAGTTAGGATGTGGACTAACTGAATTAGGTTGGGCCTGAATCTGTACAACTGTAGGCCTTACAAAGAGGAAATTGGTCAGTGAAGTAGAAGCCAGAATTAAGAGAAAGGAGATCAAGAGCATTCCCATGTGATGGAGTAAAAATGCAAGTCAAGGAACCTCAAGGATTGTGACAAGTCATCACCAGACTCCAAGAGAAAGCATGACCTTGTTGATGCCTTAATCTGACACTTCTGCCCTCTAAAACTATGGGTCAAAAAATTCTTGTTGTTTAAGAAAAAAACAGTTTTGTGGTATTTGTCTAGCAGCTCTGGCAAGCTAAGATACCATTTGTTTTAGTTTGCTAATGCCACTAGAATGCAATACACTAGAAATGGACCATCTTTTATAAAGGGGATGTATTAAGTTATAAATTTAGAGTTCTAAGGCCATAAAAATGTCCAAACTAAGGCATCCAGATAAAGATACCTTGACTCTGAAGAAAGGCCAAATGGCTTCTAGGTTTCCTTTGTCACTGAGAAGGCATGTGGCAGGTGTCAGTAGGCGTGTCTCCTGGTTCTTTTTTAGCTTCTCTCATAGAAAGGCACATGGTAATGTCAACTGGGCCCCGATTCCTCTCTAGCTTCTGTCCATTCTCTCAGTCCCTGATTTCTCCTTAGGGCATCTGCATTTCCAAATGTCTGTGACTCTGTCAGCTCTGACATGTCTCTCTCTCCATGAGCTGTACTCCAGTAAACTAATCAAGGCCCACCTTGAATGGGCGGAGACACATCTCAAGTTAATCAATAGGTCACACCCACAATTGTGTGTGCCACATCTCCATGAAAACAATCGAATAAAAAATTCCACCCTAACCAATAGGTCTGCTCCCATAAGACTGGATTAGGAAGAAGAGCATGGCTTTTCTGGGGTACATAACAATTTCAAACCAGCACACTATTCGTTCATCCTTTCCTGATACCAACACTCCAGGAGCAACATAACAGGTGGGAGTGGAGAACAGAGAAATGGAAAAGCAAGGTGAGGAAGTATTGAAAATAGAGACCATGTTGTCCTTCTCCACTGCATGTTCTCATGTCATATGTCAGTCCTGAGCTGAGGGATGGGAGAACTTTGAATTGAATAATAAACTTGAGTTTTAATTTAGAGCAGACTAAACATGTCAGTGTGCTAAAGATTGAGGGAGATACAGTGGGTGTCCTACTTCCTTATATTTCAGGTGACGGGGACCACAGCTTTCGGACATCCTATCCCTGCCTTGTTTTTCAAGCCCATTCAAGCATGATCCCTATGTTTTAAGATCAATGCACACCTCACCCCACCCCAAAAGCTATAACCAGATGGTACTAGAACATTCTCTTCTTTTGACCTTATCCATGAATATAAGCCATCCAACAAATGCACCAATTAGCTACAAAGGCCCTTCATATCTGGATGTTTCATTAATCACACTATAGGCACTATCATGTTATTTATTAATTATAATTTTAGGATACTGCATCTGAATCACCTGGGGGTTATTTTTAAAGTGAGAAATCCAGGATCAAACCACAACTTAAGTGATTTTGACTCTCTGGGGAATGAGGCCTGGGAATATGTAGTTTGGAGTAATTCCCCAGCTAATGCTTATACACGAAACAATTGAGAATCATCTTTAGAAATCAAGGTGAAATATCACTGATTCCAATAAATCAGGGAAAGCAGATATTTAACTTGCAAGGTTTAAAATATATATATTTTTAAGTGCAAACATGAACATGAAGCAAAGGCTATTCAACAAATTGCTCCTTCGAGTGATGATACGCACCTTTCCAACAGGATCTATCAAATGCCCTATCTTTACAGTCAAATTTAAATGGAGAACAAGATAAAGTTGGATAATTCCACCTCACTCTCACCTTTATTCTGCCTCACATATTAAGATCCCATTCTTCTTACCATAAACTTTTCTTTTTCTTTATTTTGGTGGGGTTGGGGTGGGGTGGGTGAGTGGATGGGCTGGGAATTGAACCGGGTTTCCTACATGATAGGTGAGAGTTCTGCCACAGAACTACCCTTGCAGCCCTTTCATAAACTTTTGATCTGAGTTATCCACAAAACTTCCCTCAATTCTGATTTTCCCACTTACCTATGCAAACTTTGGATCTTTTTTAAAACACAAAAATTTTTTTTCAAAGATTCCTTCTCATTGAGAAGTAAAACAGCACATTATAAGTTAGAATTCAAGTGCATTTAAGGGCATTCTTTCCTTTGCGTACTTCTGTTTGAATGAATCTTTGTCTCCTGCCTCTCCATTTCCCCATTGTAGTGCTTTCCTTTCCCCTTCCT
This sequence comes from Myrmecophaga tridactyla, assembly GCA_004026745.1. Taxonomy (NCBI): domain Eukaryota; kingdom Metazoa; phylum Chordata; class Mammalia; order Pilosa; family Myrmecophagidae; genus Myrmecophaga; species Myrmecophaga tridactyla. Next base: position 52,777 of record PVIY010007495.1, on the reverse strand, counting down.
GAACCTGTCACAGGGAAATCATGAGTATTTCAGCTTTTTCTCTAGTTTTGGCTTCTCCTAGCACTTATCTTCTTTCCTAAGGTCACTCACCTGATTTTTAATTTGCACAAATCTATTCTACCTGCATATATTAGAATTTTGCTGGCTCCTTGAAATCTACTTTCTGTGCCCAAAAGTGTTTGTCTTTCGTGACTTTTTAGCCTCATTTGTTCTCCCTCTGGGCCTGAGCAAGGTGGAACAACTATTAAGGAAGCATTTGAAATTACTTTACAGAACTTCTAAGTTTTAATGCCCTGTGATTTTTAGAGAGGGGCCATTGGGGTTTCCCAACTTTTTATTTAAGCAATTGCTACAAGAAGGAATTTTTGAGCAATTAGTTGTTGTTAAAAATTGCTTATCAGAAGATAGTAAGATTCAACAGCCATCTGTATCATTTAAAACAACTCACAGTTCCCCAACCATCTGTGTGTGTGTGTGTGTGTGTGTGTGTGTGTGTGTGTGGTGTACAGAGAAAATATGAGAATGAGAAAAAGAAAGAACGTTTACTTTGTGTAAAACACAATGCTGGTTGCTGTAGGATACACAATGATAAATAAAACACACTCAGTGTTTTCAGAGATGTTTCCAATATAACTTGGAAGCAAACATGTACACAAACTCTTAAGAGGAAGTTGGAGAAAGGGGCTGGAGCAGAACTGCTAAGTGCAGGTTAAGGAGGGGCTGCACTGCAGCATGGAAAAAGCCAAGGGTTGAAGGTCAAACAGAACTCATTTCAAATCCCAGTTCAGTTCTTCTGTGACCTTGGGCAAGTATTTGACATTTACTGAGCCTCAATGTCTGGTTCTGTAAAGGATAGCGCAGCCTAACTCCTGGAGTTTCTATAAGGAGTAGAGATAAAGTAGTTAATGTGCCTAGCACCTGGTAGGGGCTTAATAAATGGGAGCTATTATTATGAAAATAGCCAGCAGCTGCAAGTTTGCAAATTGCACTTTCTGCCACTGTACCTAGAATGCAAAATCAACAGTCCCTGCATTCAGATGCAAACCTATTTTTATTTCAAAAGGTTGGCTCCAAGTCGGAATGTGGCTTTTAGGCCAGGGGTCAGTTTTCAATGCTGTCCAAGCAGTGTGGACTGTGTTAGAGGCTCTGAGGCCAGGAAGTGTTGTGAAAACTAGGGTCCAAATAAAAGCCCTAAAAAATGAATCATATGAGAAGAAACGCCAACATAACTTCTGTTCGGAAAGGCTTTGACATCTAAATACCACATCCATACCATAAAAACACTGTAGCTTTTTTAAAGGTTATATCCTTACGAGCTGCCATAAATGCATGTCCATGATATACCGATGTATGAAAACTCAGAATAAGGTCATAAAGCACTCTGATGCATGTTACAACATGGATGAATCTTGAAAACATCATATAGAGGGAAATAAGCCAGACACAAAAAAGACAAATATTTTATGATCTCATTTATATGAAAAACCTCGAAGTAGCAAATTTCATGGAGATTGATATAGATTATAGATTATCAGCAGCCAGTGGAGGTGAGAGAGAAGGGGCGTTATTACTTAATGGTTGCAAAGTTTCTGTTTGAGGTGATGAAAAAATTGGGGTAATGGATATTGGTGGTCACAATATTGTGAATGTAATGAATATTATTGAAATGTACACTTGAAGCTGGTTAGAATGGGAAATTTTGAGTTGTATATGTTACTACAATAATTTTTTTTTAAAGGAGGGCAACAGCAGAGCATTAAACAAAGAGAATTACGATAAATACCTGAAGTTTTTGATCCACAAATTCATTCTCTCAGCTTCTGAAAATGGAAATATATTTTGTCTGGACACTATCCATCCTCTCTGCCGATCGATCAAAGTGTCCTGGCCAAGAGGAAGGCACATGACTTAAGCTAGGCAATTCACACTTTTCTGAGAATTTGAATCTCAAATGGAAATTATTTAAGTCTGAAATGGGCAGAGCCTATGTAGGCCAATGGCAAGACCCTGGAGAGACTCCAGGAGTCCCTGCTCCCATGCTTCCCAGAACTATTCTGGTTCCTGTCCTTTCCAAAGCCTGGGTCTTTCATCAACAGATATTTGTTTATGAACCCACATATAGATCCAAACCCTTAACATGCTTTCCAATAAATTCCTTCTCCACTCAAATTAGCTAGACTAGATTGTTGTGTCCAAACATAAAATCCTAAAGTACAGTTATAAATAAAGTAATAAACGTGTTTATTTTTATATTTTCAATCCATTTACTTTATAAATTTTTGTACTATATATTTTTCTAAGTTGGGTTACTTCTGTATGTAAAAAGCAAACTAATAAATTCAAAAGCAACATAAGTACCTCCGAGATGGAAATTAACTCACTTGAATTCCCTTTTCAAGCTAGCAGTAGTTTATACTGGGGACAGAGGGATGGCAAGTCAGGGACAGCATACATAGCAAATTCTCACAAGGCACCTAAGAGAGATCAGGAGCCCTAGTGAAAGTAGAGAAAGGACTGGAAAGAGCAGGTGCAAGGGTACTAGCTATCTCCTAACCTAGACGAGACAGCCTTGAACTCCAGCCACTTCCATAATCCATGGAAGTTCAAAACCCTCTCTGGGAGTTCTGCAAACTCTATGAAGCTAACATTTCATTCTCACAAAAATCTTGAACTCTGAGGTTCTGCATCCTTATATATTTCCTCTTTTGTGCATGTAATTCCAATGCAGAATGAAGTACTTTCTTTAGTTTCTAGAAAAAAATGTCCTATAAATACACATGAAGGAATTTAGCCATCTCACTTGAACAGGTGGGAGGATTCACAAAGATGCATCACATCATGTGGGCCTACCATCTTGATGGCTGCTCTCTTCTCTTCCTTGCTCCTTGCTAGATTGCTGTTCTAGTTTGCTAGCTGCCAGAATGCAATATACCAGAAACAGAATGGCTTTTAAAAAGGGGAATTTAATAAGTTGCTAGTTTACAGTTCTAAGGCTGAGAAAATGTCCCAATTAAAACAAGTCTATAGAAATGTCCAATCAAAGGCATCCAGGGAAAGATACCTTGATTTAAGAAGGCCGAAGAAATTCAGGGCCCCTCTCTCAAGTGAGAAGGCACATGGTGAACATGGTCAGGGTTTCTCTCTCAGCTGGAAGGGCACATGGTGAGCACGGCATCATCTGCTAGCTTTCTCTCCTGGCTTCCGGTTTCCTGAAGCTCCCCGGAAGGCATTTTCCTTCCTCATCTCCAAAGGTCACTGGCTTGTGGACTCTCTGCTTCATGGTGCTGCAGCATTCTCTGCTCTCTCTGAATCTCCATTCTCCAAAATGTTTCCTTTTTTATAGGACTCCAGAAATTTGTCAAGACCCACCCAAATGGGTGGAGACGTGTCATCACCTAATCCAGCTTAACAACCACTCTTGATTAAATCACATCTGATTACAGTTTCAAACATACAGTATTGAATAGGGATTATTCTGCCTTTATGAAATGGGATTTTGATTAAAACATGGCTTTTCTAGGGGGATACATCCTTTCAAACCAACACAATTGCCCTCCAGAACTCCAAAGTCTTCATCTTCTCTTTTAAACCGTGATTTTCCTTTCCCTGTAATACTTTTGCTCCAGTCATGACTTAAGTTTCCTGGGTTCCACACACTTTCTGAAGTAGAGCATCGTGGCTACTCGTGGTACTTTTCAAAACAAAGACAGTTACCTTGCTAGGAAGAGACCTGATGCCACCTGTTCAGAATAAGTTTCTTTCCACGTTTCATATTCATGTGCAACACTAAAGAAGTAAAATTTGTTAAGGAAATACACATGTGTCCATGGGGACTAAAAAAGAAGTGGAGACTCCAGGATTTGGGAACAGAGAAAGGAGCTTTCAGAGCATTGCTTCAGCCAGAGAACCTTCATGACTGTGTAACCCATTTGTTGATTGAACAAATATTTATTGAGCACCTACTATGTGCCAAAAGACAATCAACTACATGCTGGGGAACTTAAAGATAAAAAAGACAGTATTTGAGGGGTTAAGTGTCTAGGAGGAGAAAAAGATACATAAACTAATAGGCATAAGCCAGTGTCATAATGAGGGACTATGTAAATTTGGAGTAATTTGTACAAGTAAGCCCAGGCCTACCTCAAATATTAGGGGCCTGGGCAAAAGTGCAAGTGTGGTCCATGTATCATATATCTAAATATTTAAAAGATATAAATCAAGCTAACAGACTGTTAAATAAAATATGCTCTATCCTCCTACTTTGACAAGTAGAACTTCATAAAACCTAAGAGGCCAGGTCTGAGTTTAGGATTCTCAAACTCCTTGGTCTGACTCTTGACACAGACCATGTTCATGCAGGGAGAGTTGACCCATGGCTACTAATCTTCCCTCCTTTTCCTGCTCCTCGTTCCTTTCCACACCTGTGCATATATATGTGGACACCCTGGGCAACATATATATAAACTCCAGCCACAGAATCCACAAACAATTATCCTTGGTTGCTGCTCAGTCTAGGGTATACCCATCATTTAGTGCCATCTTCTCCCTAGGAGTGAAAACCAAAGGGACAGACCTATCAGGATATGAAGGATGGAGTCCACTTAGGTAATTCTGAGGTTCTACATATAAGAGCATGATCTAGAATTGGGGTATATCTCTGAATGGATCTATCCCCTTGGCTCCAGGGACTCTTCAGCCAATAGCAAGAGGCATAGTCAGATAGGGCTACAGCAAGACCTTCTGAAGTACAGTCACATTCTTTCCTGAGCTAAAATGTAGTATTGCTTAATCCATCACATTTTCCTCAAGGGGAAGCACCCTAAAATGCACAGAGCATGCCAGCTTCAGATACACTGGTTTTGTGCAAAGGCAGGATAGGTATGTTTATTTGGTGCCTATCTCCCCTTGATGGGTCCTCTGAAAAAACATTATTTATAGACTCTAGACTTGTGAAGCATTACAGTTTTATTTTCCAACAGCTATATAGGTTTGTCAGTTACCACTGGGGAAGGGAAGATAGGAAGAAGTTCTTTTTTTGGCCTTAAGTCCCAATTTGGAGTCTAAAGTATAATAGGGCATCTTCAAAGGCAAAGGACCATGTGTTTTCAAGCATTTCTTTCAACCAGATATTTTCCTATAAACTGGTTGTTTTCATTTACTACCATCTGCAAGCCAGGCTTATCCTGAATTAGTTTTTATCTAGAGCATAAGGGCGTAATGCAGCTCAGGTTACCCCACAGCAAGGTGTCTCCTCTACTACTGGTGTCCTGCATCTGCTCTACTGCATATCTTGAGTCTTCACCCCAATCCCTGTTTGCTCCAACCCGGCTCTCGGAGGGCAGGGGATAGGGATAGGGCAGCCTGAAGACCAAAGGACATGTCAGCATGGAGTTAGGCATGAATTTTATCGGGACTTATGAACAGGGGAAGAGTCTTCCCAATGGAGGTGGTGGAGAAATGGAAGCTAATGTTCTGCAAAGGGGTGGGAGAATGCAAGGGCTTATAAGGGTTTAGGACAAGGGTGTGAGAACAGAGTTTCAGCTGGGACTTGAGATACAGGGATCTGGAGGTTTATTATCAACAGTGGTCATGGAGGAAAGTTATAATGCTTTGTTTACAATACCATCTGTACATTCTCCCCCACCCCCACCCCAGGAGATGCAATGAACTTTAACTTCTGTTCTGGTCATTGTAGGCAACTACTTGCAGCAACTTACTCTCAATATGGAAGGGCACCCCAGCCCATGGGTCTCCACACTGGTTTTGCCTGGTTTCCTGCTTATTTTCCAATTTTTTTATTCTTCTCTCTCAGTGTTAAAGAGCTTTCAGTTTCTCATAATCTCCCTCAATTTATGACTGCACATCACATTTTACTTTCAGTGCTTAAGTCCTCTTGGTTTCTGTTGGCTCCCTGGCCTGATAAATCGCTGGGTGTTGTGATTACCTAAATCAGTCCCATCTCCATCCTACAGCTCTGCACACTCTGATGAGTAGAGTGGAAACAAACAACAGGTCCCACACTGAAGCAAAGCTCCCTCCTGCAGTTTGATTCTCCTAAATTCAGTGCATAGGGATGATGAGGATTATACCTCTTAGTTACTTGGTCTCCTTTTTTTTTAATAACTGTTTCCTCCACTTCACATCAAGAAACTTATCTGTAGCATACTACTTTGGATGTCACCATTATATAAGAGCTCCAAATCATGACTCTAAGCACATTACCCTTTAACCAGGATGCCATCTCTCTCCTGATCACTTTTAACTATTCACACTCTGGTCTTATCAGAATGACCAGTCTGTTGGCCGCTCCATGCTAAGCAATCCTTCAGCCTTTCCTTTCTTCACTTCTCTCCTTTTCGAGTCTATGTGCCATTGTCTTTCATTCCAAGATCACTCTTGTCCGATATCTTAAACTCTTTTGTGCCTTTGTATTTTGCCTCATCCAACCTGGAATCAACCCTGCTATTCACCTTTCTCTGTGACAAACACCAATCACCTAATAATTGCTAGATAAAAACATATTAGAGCAAATTATCTCTATATATTCATAATCACTAACCTTAAGTGGGCCTCTAAAACTGACCATCAATCAACCCACCTCTTTCTCCCGGATAACTTTTCCTCAAAAATGTGAGGATGCCACTTTGCCTTCCCCTACTCTCAGCCAGCCATCTTTCTTCCTTCCTTCACAAAAATGGCTGAATCTATAAGAAAGAATCCCATCAATTTTTCACTATTAAATCTTCATATCTACTTATTATTTTCAGGATAAAAATCAATACACTTAACCCAGCTTGCCTTTCACCCCACAATCCCAGTCTTTACACTTCGGCAACATTGGTTCTTTTCTCTTCTGATTATAAAAAAAAAATCATATGGGTTACTTGATAAGTTCAAATTTCCAAACCCCATTCCATACCCAAGTAAAAGTAATACTTTAATGGGTGGGGCTTAAGGAGCTGTATATTTAATAAGAGTCTGAGAAGTTACTTTCTATCAGGAAAGATTTTCCTTCATAGGACTTTTCAAATGCTGTTCACTGGTTGAAACCACTTCCTCTCCTCCTCCCCTCTCCCTTTTCCCATCAAACTAAGTCTACTCATTCATCTTTCAGCTTTTTACTTAAGCATCACATTAGCAAGAAAACCTTCCTCACAACCTCCCACCCACCCAAGTTTAGGAAGTTTCCTCAGTTATATGTTCTCATGGGACCACATTCCTTTCCTTCTTAGCACTCATTTCAGTTTAATAACATGTATACATCGTGTAATTATTTGTTCATTGTCTCTCTTCCTACCAGACCATAAACTCCATGATGTTAGGGGTAACATCTGTTGTCATTTGTCATTGTTTCCACAATATCTAGGCAATATCTGGCCCATAATTTCTCAATAATAATTAATGGGGATAAATTAATAAATTAATGAACTCAGTGTTGACAAGAGATATTAGATATTAATAAAGTATAACCTCAACAGACAATTATCCAGACTCGGATATTTTTAGCATTGGGCAGTTCATTCTATTGTTGGAAAGTGTTAGAAAATTCATTTTTCTATTAAATTCAAACCTGCCACCTTGTAATTTCCCACTAATATTTGTAGTCTAGCCCCATTAGAAACATGAACAGTCTGTTTCCTCTTAACGATATCCCCTTTCAATATTTGAATACTTTTAGCATGTGTCCCCTGTGTTTTTACTTCTTCAACATGAATAAACAGTTGTTTCAACATTTCCTGATTTGAGATTGTTTCAGAGTCCATCACCCCCTCCCCAGTTTGAGCACACTCTAATGAACAGGGGAACAAGACTGAGATGAGAGCCATGAAGCTCTTATGTCTTCAGAATCGTGGCTTTAAGTCATTACTTTGAGAAGATAAGATTGCTTCCTTCCTTCTACAGGTTATGTTTAAATTACAAAGCCATTGAACCACCACACTGCAATATCTCCAAGGAGGAGTATATCTACAAGGCAATCCAAAGGACATGTCAGGTTTATTAGAGGCACTTAGTGAAGAAATTTGTTGACAAATGCTCAAGAAGAAGGACAGGGTGATCAGTAATAACTAAACCACATGGAGATAATTTTCCCAAATGCTCTCTGATAGAGGAACTGAGTCAAATTTCTTAATCAAGGTAGGTTCTTTGTACCTTTCCATTGGTACTTTTTTTATATGTCATCTTTGGAGAAACTTTCAGATGTTCCAAATTTAAATCTACATTCAATCTGGGATTTATTAAAACAACAAAGGGATTCTATTTCTCTCCAGTCACTAATTCTAGCTAGCAGCTGAAAATAATTGGAGTTTAAATCTTATTATTCTCTCAAAACCCTTCTCCACTCAAGGCCACCATGTCAACTTGATACAATTACTTCTGTAATGAGCGAGTAGGTTGTTACATTGACCAACTGTTTCCAGTGTTCAGGGAAAGGGGAAAATTGGGTCTTCCAGACTAAAAAAATTGCATATCCCTCTAGTAGCCACTATTACAGGCTTCCCCCAAAACCACAGGCAATAGAACCATACCATTGCTTGACTTTGGGTCCTGGAGGCCAAGGGCTACTTAAAGGAGTGTGTTGAAAGCTGCTCAGCAGCGTGTGTTTTAGACAATGATGCTGCTAACTTTCTGTCAACTGTGGGAATAAATGGCAACCAAGTGGCTCAATGGATCAGGACAGTGCAGGAATTCCTGACTGAGCATTTTTTAATGGAGAGAGTTAAGGACTGAGCTATGGCATTCACTGGCTGTCAGAATGGAAATGTAAGGATTTATAAGAAAAGTGTTCATAAGGTGAATTGACAAAAATTGAAATTGTATCATATTATAACTTATCAATCAGTGTTCTCCAGAATAGCAGAACCAATAAGGTATGTGTGTGTGTGTGTGTAAAGAGATATATTTACTTTAAGGACTTGGCTCATGTGATTGTGGAGGCTAACAAGTTTGAAATCCAAAATCTGTAGGGCAGGCCAGCAGGCTGGAAACACAGGCAGGAGTTGATGTTGCAGTCTTGAGGCAGAATTTCTTCTTCTTTAGAAACATCAGTGTTTGCTCTTCAGACCTCCAACTGATTAGATGAGGCATATCCACATTGTCAAGGCAATTCCTTTACTTAAAGTCTATTGATTGTGGATATTAAGCCCATCTACAAAATACCTTCAGAGCAACAACTAGATTAGTGTGATTTAAAAACTGGGTACTACAGCCTAGCCAAATTGACATATAAGATTAACCATCACATCTAACAAACTTCACATGTCCCATGCTCAACATTGCCTTTCTTGCTAAATCTGCACAATCTAAAAGAAAAAAGTTTGAATGAATGAATGACTTAGGTCCAAAACTTCTGCAACGATGTACATTCTTGAATGTACAGCCTACATTTCAGGCCAGCATAGCCTCCAGTTGTTTCTTTTACACACCCTGTTTCATTGTTCCTGCTTTTTCCCCACCCCATTTTTGCACATACTAATCTTAGCTAGAATTAAAGATCCAACTTCAATGCCCCACTTTCCCCAAACCATTTCCTGATTTTCTCAGCTGCAAATAATTTCTCCCATGAACTCTTCTGACATTTTTTCTTGCCTTTGTCATGACAAGATGAATGTGCATTTCATTTCCCCTCCCACTTTATAAACTGAGCGTAGAAATAGGGTCCATTTCTGCTTGTTTCTTCAACATCTTTCCCATAGGCAGATGAGGAAGAGATGTCCTGTAGGTATGGAGGAAAGACATGAGAAATAACCATGATTGGAAGGAAGGAAGAAAATATTAGCCAATGCAAATGGAACCAGGGCAAAATTGGAGGGTCAAATTGAAAATTGTTTTTTTGCCAATGGCAGACTATTTTAATCTGCATGCCATAAAAATGTTCCATTTTCTTCACCTTCAGATTAATGCAGAGGCTGGAATTCTTTCCCAGAAGCCATAAAATAAAAGATTAAAAATATAATCAAATAAAAACTTTTAAACTATTTATAGTTATTATAGGTTTGGTAGGTATTTATAAGAATTAATAAATGTATTTATGTTAAAAACACCATAGACAAAGTCAAAGACAATTTTTTAAAATAGGGGAAACCCCATATTTATGAACCCCCAATAAAAATAAAGGGATAGATTTATTAAAATTCAAATAGCTCATGAACATTAATTTGAAGAAAATAAATAATCCAGTAGAGGAACAGGCAAAATTTGGAGGTTTTAAAACAAAAACAGCTGGTCCAGCTTCCCTTGAATGTTCATGTATGGAGCTAACAATTCCCTGAGTCTAGATCATCTCCAAGACTAACTCTCCAAAAAGTGGATCACATGAATACTGTGTGGCCCACCATGTCCTCTGCTAAGTTATCTACAAACCCAATTGCATGTGTATGTTCACCCAATGACATGTATTAGAATGTTCAGGTCAGCATTATTTGCAATAGCCCCAAATGCCTATCAGTAGTTAAATGGATAAATTACAGTATTTCACACAAAGGAATACTATATAGCAATGAGGATGAATGATCTTCAACTACACGCATCAATATGGATCTCAGAACCATGTTGAGGAAAAGAAGCCTGACCAATAAAAAGAGTATGTACTTATTTCACTTAAATCTATTGCTGCGTTACTATTCACCCCAAAACTTGCCTTAAAACAATGATTTATTATTTCTTATGACTGTAGGGGATGCTGTACAGTTTCTCTTCTGATTTTGCCTGGGCTTGCTGATGAGGTTTCATTCACCTCCTGATTTGCCGTTATTCCTTTTGACACTCAAATTGTCCCACAGTTGGCACATGGGGTCTTCCTTAAGCCATCTTCTGTGCCTGTTACAAATGTGTCTGCTAATAAATAAGCAGTACTTTGAATTCTGACACAAAGCATGCCAAGCTAACCTTAAAAAGAATCTCCAGTTCCTTTTAATGGATATGTTAGGGTTCTCCAGAGAAATGGAACCCACAGGAGATCATATACATGTTGAGAAAAAGAGAAAAGGAGAGAGGGAGAGAGGGAAAGGGGAAGAGGGGGAGAAAGGGTGGCAGAGAGAGAGAGAGAGGGAGAAAGAAAGAGTGAAGGGGAGAGACAGAGGGAGAAGGAGAGAGAGGGGGGAGAGAGAGAATAAGGAATTGGCTTTGGTTCACGGTACAATGGGGATTGGCAGGTCTGCATTCCACAGGGCAGGCTGTAAGCTGGAAACTCCAATAAAGGTGATGTTGAACTTGAGAACGGATCCCCCAGGAGAAGCTGTCTGTCTGAAGCTGAGGCAGAAATTCTTTCTGATTATAGATGCAAATCCATTTACGAAATACCCTCTGTGCTGGTTTGAAAGTATTATGTACCCAGGAAAAGTCATTTTAATCCTGATTCCATTTTTTGGAAGCAGCTGTTTCTTTTAATCCTGATTTAATGCTGTAGGTTAGAATCTCTTAATCAGATTATCACTACTAAGATAATTAATTCCCAATGGTGGGTGTGACTTTTGATTAGATGGAGATGTGACTCCACTCACTCCCATAGGTCTTGATTAATTTCCTGAAGTCCTTAAAAAGAGGAAACATTTTGGAGAGAACAGAGCTGACACAGATGCTGTCTTTTGGAGAACAAAGACACAGATGTTTGGAGATGCTTAGAGCCCAGCAGACATTGCCATGAGATGTTAAGCAAGCCAGAACCTGGAGAGAGCCAAGGGAAGCCAAGAGCTGAAAGTGAGCCCTAGAGAAGCAGAGTGAGGAATCCCCACAGGAACAGAGGCTGAAAGCAACGTAGCCTATAAGCAAGGGAATGGTGTGCCTTCCCAGCTGACAGAGGTGTTCCAGATGCATTGGCCTTTCTTGAATTAAGATAGCTTTTCCTGGATGCTTTAGATTGGGCATTTTCATAGGTTTAAAGTGTAAATTTGTAACTCATTTAGTTTTTTTATAAAAGCCATTCCATTTCTGGTATATTGCAATCCAGCAGTCTACAAACTAAGACACCTTCCCAGTAACATTCAGGCAAGTACTTGCTTGATCAAACAACAGAAACTACAACCTAGACTAGTTAATGCATGAAATTAACCATCACAGTGGAGAAATGTTAGTAGAAACTAATATATGGGCTTGAGGATGTTTGTTCCTACTAGCATTTCATTGCTTTCGATTCTTTCAGCGGACAGCCAGGAAATATATATGTAAAATTATGATACTGATACCATTAATTTTTATCCAATACCATACCAGAAGGTGCCTCTTCATTTCCCCCATTCCATTTTTGTATCAACCTTTTTTCCACTGTGAAAATCCTGCTTCTCAGCAATATCAATATATTTACTCATTTATTTTTTTCACAATATAAAAAATAATAATTTTTTATTTATAGCACCACTACCAACAATAAGCCCATCAGAGAAAGTCCAACATTTCCATGTAGTTGTTTCTGTCCATATATATATATCCTATAATGTAACAAAGCCAGAGAGTATCATGTTCAACATTCTTGGACTTAAGTCCCATGTTTGTGTAGATATGCGTTCAACGTGATGTTTAGCTATGCTTATCTGCCTCTGCCTACATTAAATTCCAGTGTTTGCTCTTTTTATACTTATTTATTTATAAGATTTTAAACATTTGCATAATTAAAAAGTAAGAGCTGATAAAAGTTATTCTCAAAGAGGTCTCAGGGCCATTCCAATTTCACCCATCCTATTCCCGCCCACCTCCTATAGGTCATCGTTGTTATTTCTCTGTGGTTTATATTTCTTGTATGTCTTCTTGCAAAAAATAAGCAAATAAAATATATTCTTAGTCTTTCTTAAAGCAAATGTAATATACTGTATACATCTTTTTGAACCTTATTTCTTTCACTTTTCAATCTATTGTGGAAATCATTCCATATGGGTTCATAGAGATCTCCCTCACTCTGTGTGAATGTAGCACAGTTTAATCGATGAGCATCCTGCAAATGAGAATGTATGTTGTCTCCAATATTGTGTGTATACAAATAATGCCACAGTGATGAATCTTGTGTATGTGAATGTGTGAGTGTGTTTTCTTTCTGTATTTGCAGAGAGTATTTTTTGGGCAAAATTCTTGGAGAAGAAAGTGCTTTGTAAAAGGGTAAATATATTCAAATTTGTGTTAGGCATTGCCAAACTTTCCTCCATGAGAAAGACAATTTTCCGTTTTGTACTCAGAGGGAAGGTGTTTTTGAGTGGCTGAAAGTGTGTGTGGGGAGGAGGGAGGACTCTTTCCTAAAGCCTCTAAAATTCCCTTTGTCTTATCCAAGCTTTCTATGTTATTGTTTCTATTGTCAAGAATTATATATATGTACATATATTATTCACTGTTTTACATTCCTTTAGCCATGGTAACTGAACCTGAAAAATTGTTGACCCCACCCCGGTCTCTATTCTCAGGATTCTTCTTTACAACTACATTCTCTTCCCAGGCTGGGCCAGTACAGAGATAACAAAAAGCTCCCTGGAGCCATCACCATCATCAATGGGTATCTTCACTGGCCAGTTATTATGTGTCAAGCACTGTACTAAGCCTCTGTTTGTGCTCCCAACCCCACCCTTCCTCACCTTCTCAAGGACTTTTCTTTTCCTCTGTTCCCTCCTCTGTATTCTACAACATCCATGCTGCTCCCCCAGCACTGGCTAATTACCATTAGCCTAGAAACATTGCATAATACCTTCCATCTCTAAAAAAGAAAACTAAGGCATGCTTGAGCCTTCATCTCTCTCAACTACTGCCCATTTTTTGCTCCCAACTTTCAGAAATGTGATCTCCACTTCCTCATCATCTAATGTCACAACCCAATCCCTTCCAGAATTTCTTACCCCCTCAAACTTCACTCAATTTTCTCTTTTTTAAATGGCTAGCAAACCCCATGTTATGTAACCCAGTGAATATTTGTCTTTCATCCCCAAGGCCTTTTGGCAACTTTCAGTGCTGCTGATAGTTCATTGTCCTTTGATAGCGTCTACCATCACAACGCCCTTTAGTCTCTTTTGGCTGCTACTGTTAGTTTTTCTTCTTGGAAATCTGCTCTTATATCTGACTTCTAAATAGTGGAGTTCCTTCCCACTGGGAACTAAATTCTTTTATTGTCCCACCTTTCCCTAGTAATCTCATCTATTCTCGTGAACTTTGCTGATGACCCCTTTATTTATTTTTATTCCAGCAAGACCTTTTACTGATGACTTGACACCACTTTCTCTCTTCACCAACATCTCAAATATAACATACCTGAAAGGGAATTCCTGATTCCCCACCCCAAATCTATGTCTCTAACACTAGGGGTCAGCTTTGATTTCACCCTTTCCTTAAATCCCCATGTCCAATTCATCAGCAAATTCGAATTGGTCTACCTTCAAAATCTTTCCAAGCAGTGACATCTCTTCACTTTCCCTCTCCACTGTAATCCATGGAACCATGATCTCTTACAACTATAACACACTATTGAATGACCTTCCTACTTCCACTCCTGCTCTTGCCAATCCATGCTCCATCAAATAGCCAGACAGATGTTCTAAACATAAATCCGATCAAATCACTCCCCTCCTTACCCTTCTCCCCCAAGTAACCTTCCATAGCTTATGATTGAACACAGAATAACCAACCCTTAAGGCCCTGTATGCCTGGCCTCTGAACATATCTCCAATGATCTTCTCATCTGACTCCTCCCAGCTACACTGATTGTCCTTCAGTTACTCAGATGCACTGAGGTTCCTTCCTTCCATTCTTTTCCTGGTTAGTTTCCTTTTGTCATTTAAGATTCAGCTTAAATGTCACTTTTATAAGAAGATTTCCCTCATAAAGGATATAGATGCCATCTTATTATTCTTTCATTTTCATGTCTCTTTCATTTGTAATACTAAGTGCTGTGACCTTTGGGCTGCCTTCCTCCACTCTAGGAATAATTTCTGTTGTATCCCCAGCACCTATCACATTACCTGTCAAATGATAGGCACTCAATAAATACTTTTTGAATGAATGAATGAATGAAAACTTCATGAGAGCTGGAACCATTTCTGCCACGTTCACCCCTGTGTCACCGTTACCTCGCTCATGATAGAAATTCTATAAATATGTGTTGCATTAGCTAAGTAATTACCATGGTTTTATAGTTGAAAAAACTGAGGCTTAGAGAGTTTAAACAACTTACTTTTGATCACTCAGCCAGTAAAGAGGCAGAGCCAGGAATTAAATCTTAATGCTTGACAATTCCAATTCCTGAAATATTAGCACTGGAAGGGCCTTTGAAGATTCTCTTGTCTAACAGCCTGATTTCATAGATGAAAAAAATGAAGTTCAGGATGGTGAAAGGAAATATTTCCAACTCGTCTGTTTGAACCTGTAGTATATCCTGGACCATCTCTGTAACTAGCTAGCTGAGAAAACATAGTTAAATTAAAAATCTTCTCTGTACTTTATTTCCCTTATCTGTGAAAGGAGTCAGGGGGTCTCAATGACATTATTTAAGCATTCCTGGATATAAGCATTCCTTCTAGCTCAGAGCTTTCATGGCTCTCCTTTCTCAGTTTGCTCCTGCCTCCTTCCCTCACCTTCTCTCCTGTTTTAACATAAGGGAGAAAATGAAGTTTCATACATATGCTTTATTCAGTAGTACAATAAAACCATTAGAAGAACAAAGAGTAAAAAAAATTATAAGATTTCCCAATCTTTATGTACCTTAGGAAAAATATCAGTGTCTGCCTAAGAAACTCCCTAAAGGATAGGTAAAAATTATATCTCGAGCTCCTAGCCATAGCTGAAAAAACATGTATATAATAGTCATTCAGGAGAAATATCATTATCAATCCAGTAATGTGGCAATAAATTGGAAAACAAAAGGGGAAAATAATGCTCATGGAAATAACTGAATATAAAATTCCTGGTGTGATTGAAAGAGAATGAATACCCCCACATTTCTGTGGTTTTCACTTTAAATGCTGGTGAAGAATGACTTATATAGCAAGAAGACAAACCATTCTTATTTATTCAGACCGTTCTTATTTGACTCAAAGTGTCAAATCCCATTTATACTCAAAACCCCATCCTTTTGCACAACTCTACCAACTTAGCCGACACAGAAAATAAAAGCTAAAGGCAGAATATGAGGAGACCTGTAATACTGAATCCAGTCTCTTTTCTATGCAGCCATGATCAAACACCCTGATTTGCTGCAACCATTCCAAGAAGGAAGTGTTTTGAATTCTAAAATAGTTTAGCTCCAAATGTGTCATGATTAATCTGAACCTATATTTAGAATGATGAAATTTGCCATGAAATGTGAAATGTGCTTCAAATGTCAGTCTTATTTTAAATTAATATGCCAATCCACCTTTGCAATAATCAAGTTTTGCAGTCTCCCAGCGCCGGAAAACTTGGAGGCAGTTTGTATGTGTGTGTGTGTGTGTGCGCGCGCGTGTGTATTTAATCCCACAATTATGATAATGTAGTTCTCCCACAGATCTTTCCTTCTCCCCCAGATTGTCAAAGAAAATCTGATTTGATCCCAGTGGCATATTTTGTGTTTAAAATCAAATGATGTGAAATGAAGTGTCTTGTCATACTGGTCGACGTTAACAAAATCATTTTTATAGCCTCTCATCTTCCATCCTTATGAGCTGATTTTTGTGACGAGGTTAATATGCTTAGTGCTTTCGTCTATGCATTTCTTTTTACTTAAATTCTAGGGTAATGGAAATGGAAGCTCCAATATTTAAAAGGAATGTCGATTTTATTTTTTTAAAGGATATGGAATTTTAAAATATCAAACTAATATAAAAGGTATCACTCATCTCGTCCTCTTTTTTAGTCCTGTTCATGTTTTCCATAGAATTTTAAAATGTTTAATATTTAACTGTTGGTAGAAATGTTTTTTAAAAAATCACATGGAACCCCGAATTTTAAGAATCCTATCACCTTCTTAACTTATACTTTATGAACAGAAAGGCTCTCTGGTCATATTGACTTCCCTGTTTTCACAGAATGATTTGGTAAGAAAGAAAAGAAACAATTTGCTGAAAGTTCCACACACATGTGTGAACTGGACTAATGTCTTGTGACTTTTCTGTCACTGCATAGTGATATATCATTTGTAGACCAATTAAGGTTGTCACACAAAAACAGAAAAATCACAAATTACTGAGAATATTTAGAAACTTTAGTAGCAATTTGACAAAGTAATTATATGTCTGTTTCATCTAATGAAAACTTGAGCCTAGAGTTTGTATGTCACTATTTACTCATCTCAATATACTAGTAATTCTTCTTTTTCTTTTTTTTTTTGGTGGGGGAGGGGGCCAGGAATTGAACCTGGGTCTCCCACATGGCAGGCGAGCATTGTACCACTGAATAGTAATTCATTTTTATTATATTTTACAAGAGTATCCTGCCACGGATTGGAAATCAAAAAAAAAAAAAAGGACTTCTCTAGTGATGATTTGAAAATCACTGTCTTCTTAATTTACTTCCCCAAAACACAATGTCACTAGAAATAGACGTTACAAATAAATCCAAAAAGGCTTTAGTGTATGTGGAAATAAGGGGTTAGTACGTATGCTGGGTGGGATCAGTGACAATCACTTCCTTCTTGCTAAATGACCTGAAACATGCAGACTTTGGAAGTTGCCATGAACAGAAACTCAAAACAATCATTCTGTAACAATTCTCAAAATTATAAGGTTAGAAGGAATTTCTTTCTGCCCTGAGGCCATTGTTTAGGCTTCAGCTATCACTTTGATGCAGTTGAATCTCTATCTAGCCTTTATTAGTTTTCAGAAGAAGACACCATCTTTCTTAGGAAGGTATTATTTGTGCTTAAATGCACCCATTGAGAATTTATCTTTATGATGTCATTAATTGAACTAATATCCCATGCACATCTTATAATGTGCCAGATACTGTGGTAGGCACAGGGCATATAAGCTTGGCAAACCTTGCCCTCGGGGAGCTTGCAGTTTAATGAAGAACACAAATGCTTAAGCAAACAGTTATATAAATAAATGTAAGAAGAAAATTGTGATGAATGCTGTGCAAGAAAGGGAAAAGATGCTATGAAATTCAATAGCGGGGAAAATCTGACCTATTGAAGGGGTCTGGGATGACTTGCCCAGAGGTTGTGTTGTTGAGTTGGAACCCAATGGATAACTAGGTGTGAAGCACTGCCTAGGAGTAGAATCAACTGTCCAAGAAGAGGAAAACTATTCACCTGTTCTTGCTGCCACTAAGCCTGTTTTGTTGTGTGCGTGTGTGTGCTCACTTCTCAGTGGAAAATATTAGCCCTACGTAATTAGGCTTTAGTCATTTTTAATGCTTTCAGATTCCACATATATTCCTTGCTTTCAGATTCCACATATATTCCCCCAAAAAATTCCCTGAAATTTTCTGATATTTCCACTATCAAAGTCCAAGGAGTCTAAAATTTTCCTTCTTTCTGGTGTGTTACACAAGCACGTATGGACATAGCCAGAGAATCCCTATCATCTAAGTACCTCCTAAGATCTGTGCTCCCCCAAACTCTTTACCCTGTGCCACTCAAATCACGTCCAATAAGATTCATAAAACACAATGAACTTCAGCAGGGCCATGCCATTTCTCCAGCGCTTCTTCCATGTGTCCAGGGGTGCAGTGCTGGGCCATGTATCTTAAGTGTGGTCATTTTAAGCGCTGCACTTTCTTGGTTCACAGTGATAGGTATTTCTGAGAACTAGCAAAAAAGCTGAACTTTTCTAATATGGTGGAAAAAAGAATGAGAGAGAGAGAGAATCAATTTTTGATTACCGTGTTTCATCTCTCAACACAGCCACATGGATCCCTGGACTTTTTCATTAAATGAGCTAATGAATCTTATTTATTTGTTTATTTATTTATTTAATTTTAGTGATTTTTTTGGATTGGATTTTCTTTTCTTTACAAACCAGAGCCCTAACTGATATTTATATATAAGGCTGTGAAGTTCAGCCCGGCTCCTTTACTCAAGGGTTACTTGTTTCCTTCTCACAGTCACAGAAAGAGGGCTCTGGATCCCTGTCAGGTTGAACTTGGCACTTCTGTTCCAGAAGCTACTCCAAGCATAGGATAGAGTAGGAAGCTGCCTTCCTGATGCTCGTTTGGAAAGGGCTTAGAAGGCTTTGGGACAAAACCCCTTAGTTTTTCTGCATCTGAATAATGATAGAAATCCCTTTGACAGCAACCACAACTTAATGAAAGAAATTCATAATTCAAAGTCTCCCAGAAAAGACAGCACATTATTTGACTTTCAGCTCTTCTCATAAAGAAACGGTGACCCACAAGACAGAGTATTTTGATCATTACTCCAAAAAGAAGTATGAAACAATTTTATTCTTTATTCGGCACAACATTCATGGAGAAATCTGAAGTTCTTCTTTCCCACACAAGGGGTGACTTGATTTTCCCTTGATGAATCCCTGTTCTCCTCTCCCATATTCCACAGAAGGAACCACCAGCAGATTAAGAAAGTCAAAAAAATTCTGGATCCAGATTAACTCATGCAGGAACCAGGAGAGTGAGTTCTCACTTTAAGGAAACAGAGTTCTGCGACTATCTGTACTGCAGGGAAGACAGACAATGCAATAGGATTGCCAAACCCAGAATTTTTCTCCCACAAAGTCAGGAACCTGAAGAGCTACTCTTGTGTGCACCACAAACTAATCTCGTTTATTTCCACTGGCCGCTTTGTCTTCTTTCCCTCTGCTATAGAACTCATCATCACTTTCTAGTAATTTCCCTTCTAAACAGACTTTTGCCCTCAAAAATGACATCAGGTCAGAATACATGGGGAAGAATTAGATTAATTTGGCATCTATTAGAAGATTCTGCCCTTCTCCTGCCCCCTCTTCCTTTCTTTCTGCTCCTGAAACAGACATCAAATCCTCTTACTTACATTTCTCCCATTTGTCCTAATAAGCAAAAGACTGGGGTTGGAAGATTTAGATGTGACTTGTTTACTTCCCTTATTGCCAAAAATATGTACTTATATCGCATTGTCCATTTTTTTAAATCTCCTTCTAATTAGCCTCTCCAAACTGGAATGTAAATGATACATTCATTCATTTATTTATACAGTAACAAACATTTATTGAGAGACTACTATGGGCTATGCATTCAATGAATGAGGATGGTATTGGAGAGTTTCCTGGTAAATGAAGGGCATAGAGAAGAGCATGAGGGCCCTAGGAATGAGAGGGGATTAGTGGAGGAGGTTCATAAAGGGAGACAAGGGCCAAGAAAGGACAGCATCATCTTCCTCACTTTTTCAGTCATGTTTGAAGCCTATTGGAATGCTCAGTTCCAGCACTGCTGGTTGCTCTGCTAGGAGCCAATGAATGCAAAGCTTTGAAGGAAAAAACATAACTCATAATCTTAGGATATGAGGACCCTGGCTCCAGACACTTCTGCAGTGACCTGGAGAATTTCAACATTCCCATGGGAGAGCACAGGACAGTTAACATCCTACTGTGCAATAAAAATTAAACACTAAGAAATGTAGCTCTAAAATAGTATGGGCAGGAAAACACTGAGGTTTGGAATGAGAATGTGTTTGTTGTAGGATAAGAATAGGTATGTTAATCTCATGTTAATTTTATCCTTTGGGTTTCTCTGGCATCTTTGAGTGCAGTGATCTTATTTTCAATAACCTTAATACAATTTGAGTTTGAAAGAAGCATAAAAAAATCCATATTTCATCCCAGGTCAATGTTCTGCTTGATCTACTCTAATGTTTAAGGCAATGTGAAAAGAGATTAAAAAATAAAACAAAAAGTCTGCTAATGTTGGAAACTGACATGCAGTGGGGTATGTTTTGAAGCCCATGAACATTCAACATGAATGAGATTTTTGTGGCTTGCCCCTAGGTGGGAAAAAGGTCATTGTAAAAACTGTTTAAATTGTCCTCAAATTTATGCCATATTTAAAGAAAGAAAATAAAATTTACACTCTAAGCTTTTGGGGACTCAACTGGCATTTTCTTATGTGCGTGCCTTTTTCAGTTTCATATTCTTTATTTTTATAGAAAATCATAGTATTTTAGTATCTGAGAGAAAGAGATCACAAAGAGCTACAGTAACAATACTCAGCTATGTAAATCATTTCAACTTGCCTTTTGCATATATCTGCCACATTTTAATCTGCCCAGGTTTCTGCTATTCATCTGCTGTTGAAGAAAAATCCCACCGGCATCATACACAATGTCCACAGGTATTATAAATATCCCTTCATAGATCTCTACTGAGGTATAAAGTGTGGGGTCAATGCAAAGTCAATCTTAAATTTTTAAGGCAGGCAAGTATATCATTTGCATACAGAGCAGCAACCTGTACTTTACTTAGGGAAAGATTTACAGACACTTTAAAATCAAGCCTAATCTTGAAAACAAATAAGCACAAAGCTAAAGCCAAGTTGAGAGAGAGAGAAACGGACAAAATTGTAATCACTTTGAATATTTTGCTACAGAAAATTCTTTCTACAAATTGCTTTTGGTTGAGATTCCATAAGCCCTAAAGTGAATTAAATGGGGATTCATTGTATGGGTGTGCCTCTGAGCTACCCAGAGGTGCCAGACATCATATCTTTGCCATTTAATTTGCCACCATAAAATGTGGACTCTGGCACGGATGGGTGTGGGGGCTTCTGCTGTTGTTGTTTAAATAAAACCTTCTTTTCAGTTATCTCAGGCTTAATCATTGCACGCTTGCAATTTGCTTTGGTCAAACATAACTTATCGGTAAATGTCATCCTCTGAAAGGCATTCATCTCCCTCTGCCCGTCCTCTGAAAACAACACAGTATCCTAGAAAAGTGTGACCAGGGCACACAGTGAGTGTAGAGATGCTGTCTCCAATAACCCAAGACCTGGCCTGCTGGCCAGAAATTGGGAAGGTCAGGGACAAGAATTAAAGGGCAGAGAAAACACAGCTACAAGAGCAAATATGCACTTCCTCAAAGTGAGCCCACAACAGAACGAATATATAGACGTTTGGAGGCCAGGCCCAATTCTGATGAAACCCAAATTGGTGGTCAGTTTCTGTGGAACATTTCCTACCTGCACCCTCTCCACCCCTACACCACCTTGTCACATTGAGGAACTTTCCTTCTCTTCTTAGGACATTCCATTACCTCTCACACTCATCCTTATTGACACCTGTTCTGCAGAAAGGAGCTGCTTCTGAGGATTTCTAAGGTGAACCTGATAAATCACAGCTTAATAAGAAAACCCCTAGCAGCAAAGTGCTTGCTTTTTAACAACAACAAACAATTATAAAATTGAAGAATTTTATAATTACAAAATGAATTTAAAAAATTGCAACGTAATTTACAATTACAAAAAAATTGTACATTACGTTGTACAACTGGCACATAATTACAAAATTTTAAAAAAGTATCCAATAAAGGAAAAGAGCTCTGGCAGCCTGGTGTCATGTCTGGAAGGGGAGTACTTTCTAACATCCCCCTATATTGTCTATAGCAGTGTTTCCCACGTGTACTCTAGAAGCTCTCTTTCTCTTGCACTTTTGATAGATATTTCGCACACATACACATGAAGAAGTTTCAAACTCTGAGTGAAACAGTGCAAAATTTCTCAAGGCTATCCAGATAGTTATGTTAACTTTGGATCTCTAAAATACAAATAATATATATATATATATATATGGATATACACACGCACACACACACACATACATTCTAAATCTATTTATCCATAGAACTTTTTTTGAGGGGTTGTGTTAATGAATCAATCCTCTTCTCTTTGGCCACGTGACTTCAACCATGAAGTAAAGTGTAAATAAATTGTCAAGACCAGGTTTTTATTTTTCAAGATCCTTCCTTGAAAACCATATAGTTTACCTTCTATATCTACCTCTTTTTCCATCTTTCTCTCATCCCTACCCTAATCATCTCAGCTGGCTAACTCCAATTCTATCTTCAAGACTTCACTAAATATTATCTCTTCTTTGACCTCTCACAACTTCTGCTCTGTATTAGTTTCTTGTGGTTGCCTGAAAAAATTACCACAAACTTGGTGACTTAAAACCACCAAGATCGCCCACAAATCTGGAGGCCAGAAGCCTGAAATCAAGGTGTCAACGAGGTTGGCTCCTTCTGGTGGAAATTCTGCTCCATGCCACTCTGTAGCTTCTGATGGTGCCAGGCATATTCTTTAGTTTGTAGCAGCATCACTTCACTCTCTGCATCCACCTTTACAACACCTTCTCCTTGGTGTCGTGTGTCTTCTTCTCTGTCTGTTATAGGACACTTGTCCTTGGATTAAGGACTTCCCCTAATCTACTATGATCTCATCTTGAGATCTTTAATCTAATTATGTCTGTAAAGATCCCTTCTCCAAATAACGTCACATTCACAGATTCCAGGGGGACATAGCTTTTGGGGGCTACCATTCAACCCATGACACAAACCCAGGCTGAGCTCAGAGCCCTTTTGCTAATTCTTCTCCTTCCCGGTGTCCTGAGAGCATGTCTTTATCCCACCATTTAGATCACTGTGTTATAATGGTTGTGCCTTTCTCCACCACACCACAACCATCCTGGAGATCCTGGTGAGCAGTGTCAGTGACTAAACTGACTTTGAATTCCCATCACTTTAGTGCAGAGTGGGTTTTCCATAAATGTCTGAATGAACGAATGAATGGTGATTTCTGGAAGCATCATTTGATACACTTTTCAGACTATTACTGGTATCCACCTGCCTTTCCCTACGTGGTTGTGACATGGTTACTCAAAGAGTTTGGCAGCACAGTTGTTCACAAAGAGTTACTGTTTTTAAAATTTGCATGGGATTCATAATTTTCCCATTTGGTGGGAAATGCCCCTTTACAAAGAGGCTTTACCTTGGCACACTGGTATCGTTATTTCTGTTAACTTAGGAAAGAGCAGAGAAAGGCTGGAAATGTTCAATGTTGTCCAAAGAACCAATTACTACACTGCTCACCTTCCATGATTATTACCCACCAAGGGCATGGGAATCAGAGAGTATTGGAAAGGCTGGTGGTTTCCTTGTTTGGGGGAGGATGAGGTTTAATCCCTAAGATTCTGGCCTCAACATATCACTCCACTATAGGTTATTTTCCCCATAGTGAGAAAGTATAGAGCTTTACAGAAAATTTGTTCTTTGCTCTCCAGAAACTGAACACCTGGGGAGGGCTGAATGAAAATTTAGACAAATCCCTTTAGTACCCCGAGGTAGGTAAGAAGTGCTGTGTTTGTGATGTGGCCCTCTGTGATGGTTAATTTCATGCATCAACTTGGCTAGGCTATGGTATCTGATTGCTTGGTCCAGAAAGTCTTGGCCTGATTGCTATTGTGAGGGTGTTTCATAGAGGGATTTGCATATTTAGTCAGGTGACTGCATCTATGGCTCATTGTGAAATATAGTCAAAGGCGATTGCCTTTGGCAATGAGGGGAATCTCCTCATCCAATCAGTCATGAAGTCAGAAATGAGGGTTTTCAAAAGTCAAAAAGAAGGGTTCCTGCCTCTACTGCAGCCAACCAGCTTCTGGGGGGAAGGGGAGAATTCAACTTTACCTTTATCTGCGTTTCCAATTTGCAGCTTGACCGATGGAATTCAAATTTGCCAATGTCTCCAATCTTGTGAGCCAATTCCCATGAATCTCTTAATATTTACATATATACTATTTGTTGTGTTTCTTCTCCTCCATGAAACTTGGCATAATCCAAATGTTCCAAAGCTGCCCAGAGCAGAGCTTTTAAGACTGATGAAATTCAAACTCTTTAGAGAGGCTTACAAGAATCTTCTTTTTCTTATCTCTTCACCCTCATTTCTCTTCCTCACAGAACATGTTTTGGTCATACCCTCCTATTTGTTGGTCCCAGTGTCCTGTGCTCTCCCTCACCCCCAGGTCTCTGAACGTGCTATCTTATCCCTTCCCGTAACTCCTTGCCCCCTCTCTGTTCTCCCCCTCTCCTCCCCTCCCCACTCTGCCCTGGTGTCACCTGACATATTGATCCTTCAGGTGTCTTGCCTTCAGGTCTCCTCTCCTGCACATCATTCCCTGAACTCTCGGGTCAGAAGTTAATGCCCAACCTGAAGGTGCTCTTGAAGTCCTTATATGTGGTACTTACACATTGTATTGCAATTGCCTGCTTACTTGTCTGATCCTTCCATTATATGGTGAGCAATCTGCACACACCCTCACATATTGGTCACCTTCCTGTTTCCAGGGCTAAAAAGTACCCCTGGTTAACATTGAAGGCTTTCAATATAAACTTCTGAAATAAATGAAGGGAGGAAGGATGAATGATACGTCTTCCAGACTAGCTGAGCACTTGCCTGTCCTGCTTGTACAGTGACCGACCCAGTTCTCTCATCTCCCCTCCTCCTGCCTGCAAGTTGACTCCTATGCCAAGTGACAGATCTGAGTTAGAGAAGCCCCAGCAACACCCAGCAGAAAACACGCTCATCTGCTTCTGTTTGCTTCTAGCCATGAGGAAGGATAATCTATTTTCTGACTTTGATGCTTGCTGCATTTTAATGAAAATAAAAATATCATTTCCTTTTCTCACATTAACACTAAGAGTAGGCTCCTAGATAGGCAGAGTTGCCAAACTCTCTTTCCTTCTTTTTTTATTCCCCTCCCTTTCCTCATTTAGATTCCATTGTTGCATCAGAATAAATCAACCATGCCTGCTCAAAGCTAAGCAGCACTTAACTTTTACTGGTTCCTTCTATCAACTGGCTAGACTTTGTGTAAGGGTGCTCTCCTATGGGAAAGATTGTTTCGAGATTGGTTCTAAATGCCTGCAGAGTATGGTAATGCCATCTACATAGGATTCCTACATTGGTTTATTCAATAAACTTATGGAATGAAGGAATGAGTAAATGAATGGTATCTTCTAGAACTAGCTGAGTGCCATGTGTTTATTTGGCCCTCCAAGAGTTAGCAATCAGGTCTGTACCCCCTAGTTACGGAAGAGGTAGGCTGAGAGATCTACTAATTTTTATTTTTGGTAGACCTTTTTTTTTGCATGGGCAGGCACCAGTAATCAAACCCAGGTCCCTGGCATGGCAGGTGAGAACTCTGCCTGCTGAACCACGGTGGCCTTCCCTGATAGAACATTTTTAAGACCTAAAACTTAAAAAACCATCCCTTTGACCCTATGAGGACTAAGCAATATCTGTAGCTTGTATCCTTTTGTCTCATAATCAGACAAATGTTTCATTTTCTGGTCCATAAGTTAAGCGATCACAGATTTTTCAAGGAAGAGAAATTCTTCCTCCCTCCACACTCTACTTGGAAACCCCAGAAAGAAGGCTAGCTTTTCAGTTCCCAGCTGACAGCCGTAAGGGTAGATACAGGGAAAAGGTGATAATAGGGATTTTAAATATATATTATACCTTTATTCAGGTTGATAACTTGATTGATAATTCCCACAGAAGCAAAAGATCCATTGACAACCATAATAAAGATTCAGAAATCAATTCTTCCACATTAGTAGAACATTTTTGCTTAAAAATAAAAACATGAAACAAGAAATGTTCAGGTGTGAGGGAGAATGATTACAAAACAAGGTAATTGCCCTCTTTATTGCTGTCTCTGGACTGCTGCCCAGAGAAGAACACATTCCACTAGGCCAGAGCTTCAAATCAATTTATGGTCCTGGTAATCTGGATGATACAATAGATTTCCTACCTGCTGCTTGATCTGTGAAAGACAGATGATCTTAATTTAAAGCCAAACTTCACTGAAAATCATTCCAATAGACTAACTCCTGTGATCCCAAGTGAAATGAATTTGGAAGTTGTAGCTAAAGTGTTTTGTGAAAGATTCTGATAATTAAGCATCTAATGAAAATGCAATATGACCCACTGTTTTCTTTAGTATGTGGAAGAAAAGGGTGTTCATCTTGGTCCTTTTGTAAATAAGTCTTGGGGCACTGCTCTTAATTTTGGAGATCTTTATCAGGCATCATTGAAACCTGTAACTCTGCAATAAATAAAGTCTACATCTGTGAAGAGGTGTTTTCGAATCTTTTATGTTCATTTAACTTAGGATGGGTAACTTTAGACCGCTTAATTTTATTTCATATTATTCACTAAATTCTTACAATTGGCCACTTTTAATGTGGGACTTACTTTCTACAAAGACAGGTGGCCCAACTCTCACAAGTTAGTTTTCCTTTGGGTGGAATAGGATTTTCATTTAGATAGTACCAAACATCTTTGGCTTTTCCCACTGCCAGTACTTCAGTGATGGCAATCTTCACACAATTGGAAATAATTCCTCTGAGCACATGAGAAAGATGGTACAATGGTGAAATCACCTCATCAGTCAGGGCTCTTTAGGGTATAATATTAGCTATTTTCATGAGCTACCTACAAAATTTTTTCCATATCAAGAATTTACTAACCAAGGGGAAATAGGCTGAAAAAGAGGTAGTTTACCATCTTGACAATATTACTCTGAATGAAGGGGTAAAGAATTCCAGCTTCTGTCATTGATAAAATAAGTCTTCTCAAGATAAAATGCTGAAGTCTCCATGTTGGAACACGTTTTCTCCTGGGAACTGACAATCACTTCTCAAAAGGGAAAGCAGTTAGTAACCTCTTAGCCACAGTTCACCAGGAACCAAAAAATAACCAGCTTCATTTTATTCGTACCCTCCACCAGACACACATTTAAACCTAAATTTTATCTCACTTTGGCTGTGCTTGAAGAATTTCAGCCTTTTGGATTTAACCAGTTCACCATAAGCTGGCAGGAAGCAATTCTCAGAAGGTTGCCACAAAAATAATGCAGAAGTTATTTGCAAGGAGTTTTAATACATCTCCCAGGCTATATCGATATAGTTATGGATATAGACATCAGAATCTTGCCATATCACCCATTATCAAGGCCTGTTATAAGCCAGGCACTTAAAGTAGCTGCAAATATAGACATTCTTTGTGCCCTCAGTAAGTAGATAGAACAATGGAGAATAAAGACTAATGGACAGATAATTATTGTAGAATGTGACAGATGCTGTAATGGATTCATAGCTCAGTGTCTATGGGTACTGAGAGAAAATAAGATCAATGCCTCCTTTTTTTTTTTTTTTTGACACGGGCAGGCACTGGGAATTGAACCCAGGTCTCCAGTATGGCAGGTGAGAACTCTGCCTGCTGAGCCACCATGGCCCACCCCAATGCCTCCTTTTTAAGAGAAGGAAAACCTTTACCACTAGGTTGAAGCACAACAAGGACGCCCAATACTTTGCTACTCAAAATGTGGTGTGCAGATCAGCAGCCCTGACATCACTGAGAGCACATTTGAAATGCCAAACCTCAGCCCCACCTACTGCCTCAGAAACCTTATTTTGACAAGAACCTGCAGGATTTTCATATGCATATTAATTTTGAGAAGCACTGCTCTAGAGCAGTGGTCCTCACATTTTAATGGGCTTCAAAATCACTTGGAAGGCTTGTCAAAGCACATATTACTCTGGTACCCACCCTCAGAGATTCTGATTCAGTAAGTCTGGGTGGGACTCTAGAATTTGCATTGCCATTAAGTTCCCAGGTGATGCTGATTCTATTGGTCTTAGGACCACAACTTGAGAATGACAGCACTTGAGAATTCAGGGAAAGCAGGGTGTCATGGTCAGGTTCATGTGTCAACTTGGCTAAGTGATGGTACCTGTTTGTCTGGTTGGGCAAGTAAGTGCTGGCTTAGTCTGTCGCGATGAGGACATTTCATAGAATCAATGAATCATCCACAGCTGATTCCATTTGTAATCAGCCAAAGGGTGTGTCTTCTGCAATGAGTGATGTTTAATCTAATCACTGAAAGCCTTTAAAGGAGGATTTAGAAGAGACAGGCTCTCTTCCTGCTTCGGCTGGTGAGCCTCTCCTGTGGAGTTCATCCAGACCCTCCATCAGAATCGTCAGCTTCACAACCTGCCCTGCGGATTTTAGACTCTGCGTTCCCACGGTCGCGTGAGACACTTTTATAAATTTTATATTTGCGAGTGTTTCCTGTTGATTCTGTTTCTCTAGAGAACCCTAACTAATACACAGGGAGTGTAAAGACTATTTATAACAGGGCTCAGAAATGCTTCATTGAGGAAATATTAAATTTCCCCATCTGGGGAATTTCTGATATTCTCACAAGCAGTGGGGACAACCAATTCAATAGGCTGAGTCCTCAATCTTGGGGCTCACCCCTATGAAACTTATTCCTGCAAAGGAGAAGCTAAGCCTACTGATAATTATGCCTAACAGTCACCCCCAGAGAACCTCTTTTATTCCTCAGATGTGGCCTTTCTCTCTAAGTCAATTTGGCAGGTGAACTCACTGGCCCCCCCACCCCATTGTGGGACATGGCTCCCAGGGGTGAAAATCTCCTGGCAATACAGAACAAGACTCCTGGGATGAACTGGGACCTGGCATCAGGAATGAGAAAGCCTTCTTGACCAAAAGGGGGAAGAGAGAAATGAGACAAAATAAAATTTCAGCGGCTGAGAAACTTCAAACAGAGTTGAGAGGTTATCCTGGAGGTTATTCTTATACATTATATAGATATCCCATTTGAGTTTATGGTGTATTGGAGTGACTAGAAGGAAGTACCTGAAACTACTGAGCTGTGTGTTTCAGTAGCCTTGATTCTTGAAGACAATTGTGTAACTATATAGCTTTTACACTGTGCCCATGTGACTGTGAAAGCCTTGTGTCTGACGCTCCTTTTATCCAGGGTGTGGACAGATGAGTCCACACATCTGTCCACAAAATGAGGACAGAAATAAATAAATAATAGGGAGGACTGAGGGGTAAAAACTTAGAATTGGATAGATTGAAATACTAATGGTCAATGGTACAGGTAAGGGGTATGGGATATATGAGTTTTTTCTTCTTATTTCTTTTTCTGGAGTGATGCAAATGTTCTAAAAATGACCATGATGATGAATACACAACCATATGATGATATTGTGAGTCACTGATTGAATACTATGGATGGACTGTATGCGTGTGAAGACTTCTCAATAAAAATATTTAAGGGCCGGCCGTGGTGGCTCAGCAGGCAGAGCTCTCGCCTGCCATGCTGGACCCCGGGTTCGATTCTCCATATCTGCATGCAAAAAAAAATTTTTTTTAAAAAGAGAAATGCCTCATTGAGGCAATTAGGAAAACTGCCATTGATATCTTGCACATTTGGGTCAAACCTGCACACTAGTGGTTGACACTTCCATTCTGAGTGCTCTGACCAGATTATAAGATTTGTAAAGGAAAAGGACAATGTCTCCTTTGTTCTCTACACTTCATTTGAATTCTTGAGCACAGAGTAGGTGCTTAAAAATATTACATTTTCTTTCTCCATGAAGTAAACATGAAGAGTCTATTCTTCAACAGATTGATCATCCTTGCCCATGCCATTGGTACAGCATGGACTCTGGGTCCCCTGGAGTAGGCCACCTGCTCCAGTATAACTTGCCACAGAAGGTCTGCAATGAGGGGGCATCAGTGAAGTACCAGCTATTTATAAGATAACCTTAGGCTTCCCATTTGGCTGTTGCTTCTAATGAGTACACATCTTTCTAACATGTACCAAAGAGGGTGTGCAAGGAGTTAATCATGAAAGGCCATCTCAGATATTTCATAGCATACACAACAGCCTAAGCCAAACCAGATTGGTCCAGATCCATAGCGTTACTCAGTGCAAATATATTGACAATGGATTAGAGTTCACTATTTGGAACTAAAAAGTTCTAGTGAGTGGAAATCTTTAATGAATGTTTATTTTAACTTGAATTTTCAAATCAGCCACCCTATTAAGCTGCACATTCCTGTGGCCTATGAGCGCAGATTGACTTTCTAGAGAGGAGCTAAGGGAGCTTTTCCCACATCCTGCATAGCATAAAGTCATGTCTTTTTGAGGATAAAGCACCCTTTGGTAATTTCTATTATACTGAAAATTCCATAAAGGACAAAAACTACAAATCTTTGGGTATGCCATGATCCCATGGGATGATGCTTCACTGATCCTACTCAGTCTTGATTTTCTTCCATTTCTGCTCCTCTGTCCCGCTAGGCTCAACACAAGCTCCAGGCAGTAGAAGGCTAGGTTGGAAAGCTTCAGCCAGGCATTCTGGACATGTCTGCTTTGAAAATTATTCAACAATTCTAGCCAGTTATGTATAAATGTAATATAAATTATGGGATGTCAAGTGATAGTTCTTAAACATGTATTTATATAAGCTGGTTTAAAATAAGTGAAAATAAGGGCAAGGAAACAATATCCTCCCCCATTGAATCAAGTCCAATACTCTAAATTCTGTGTCTATTTCCACATGCCCCAAGGAGAGCATCCCTCTTCCTTATTTTGATGGAAATGCGAAGATGATTTATTATACCTTCTCAAATGTTCTTGAATTGTCAGTTATTGCATTAAGCCTCTAAAAGCTTAAATAAAGTATTCTGGAGAACTGGGAACTTTTTTACTATTTATTTTTTCAAAATAATTGGAAGCAGTAACAGACTTTTATTCATTTGTCTTCATCCCTGAAGGAGGTAGTGTTGTTTTAAACAGTCTCCTAGGAATGATCCAGACTGCAACTCCAGAATGCTTGGCTGATAGAGGACATCATACCGACTCCTTTCTTCCCAGTATTAGTAGGGAAATATATGTGACAAGTCAGGGATTTGTATGTGATGTATTTCACTTGGCCATTGAAAATGTATAGACTATCGACCCTATACTTAACAAACTAACATTATGGCAACAACAGGACTTGGCATTCTCTACACAGAAATTCACATTATATATGATACCCAGGCAATATGGATCTTTGGGTAAGTAAAATGTCTGGGCCATTCATTCTCATTTTTATCCTAAAGGAAGAAAGCAGGAGGAGAAGTGATGCCTTTTACATTATCTGTATAATTACCTGACTTACCCGCTTCACTTTGCTTGGGTACAGCAAGCTGCATAAGACTAGAGGATGAAGCAGACTCCTAAAAGTTTAATTAGTATCATATTGCCAGAAATTGCTGCCAGTTGTTAGACGTTACTGTACTTCCCTTCTCCCACGGACATTTTCTTTGCCACTACTGCTAATTGCTGTGATGTTTCGTCTAATTGCACACTTTTGTCTTTCACTTTACTCAACAGTGTGAAGAAGGAGACCCAGTGAAAACAGGTGAGAAATCGTACTCGGAACTTTGGTGATAGATAATAAATTATTGTCATTTTAATTCTTCCATGACCTTTATGGTATATTTTATGCAAAGAATAATGAACAAAAGTATCTTAGAGAAATTTCCTGCACTTCATGTCCGATATGCATAGAAATTTTATCATCCTGTTAGGAATGGGAAACATGGAAAAGGGCAAAACAGGAATAATTTTCAAGAAATATTCTTATAATGGAGTCTGTTTGGCAACTGAGTAAATAAATCTCAACTCAGATTCAAGGGCAGTCTGGTTTATGGTGAGTTATATACTATGGGTACAGGATTAAAATGAGCTTTGCGCAAATCTACAGACTTGATGCCAGTGAAGATGTGAGCAAATTCAAATCTTTCTTGGCCCTTTTATCTTCAAAATTTTTCTCAGGAATAATAGTTTCACTGATGATATTAGTTATTTGGCTTGCCTTTGGCTATGCAAAAACAGTTTTAAAAACTTGCCTATGAACTCAGTCTGCAGCTTTACCTGCTGCCTGCTCTCCCAATGTGGTGAAAGAGAAACTAGAAAGATTTAGGATTGGAAACTGTCTGCCGAGGAACAGACTGAAGTTTGCAAGAGTTGACCCTGGCTGCTCCGCAACCCTCCTTTGAGGAACAAGTGTTACGTAGAATGTGGAGAGGGATGTGCCTTCCTCCTCCAGCCCAACCTGGGTTTGTAATTCCAAACATCTTGTTATTCCCAAACAAGTGCTGCTACAATAAGAGCAAGTAAGTGCAAATCTCAAGTCCCTCTACTGTTTATTAATTGGATGACCCTTTTTGCACTGCAGAGGAACTCTTTCCTCATCTATAAAAGGAAATTAATATTACCTACCCATATAAATGATTGGGCAGTGTAGGACTCAAGCTTCTTTATGAATATGAATTGCTATCCGTGCTGCTATGAATGCACATAGGTAAGCTTTTAGAATGCAGAGACTTGCAAAGATTTCCTTGTTGCTCTGAGGCTTTCCTTGGAGAAAATAAAAATAGATTATAAATGCATTGTGTTCAGTAGCAATAAAGCAAGCCTTCTATAAAATTGCCTTTTATTGCTGCAAAAGCTATTCTGGGCTAGCTCTACTCTAAAAAACTACATCCTACAAACACAAGAATTCATATAGAAAAAATTCTGAACCCTAGCGTACATATTACTTCTGAAATGTAAAAGGCCCATGAAAATTTAAGGCAGTGGGTTATGACATTAATTAAAAAGAATCTGGCATTCCACACCATGGTAACAGCTCTGAAGATGTCTATATTTGATGTGCAAAGAAGAAAAATGATCACTGATTCAGATTTTATCTGTCTATTTCCTCTCAGGTAATGCAGTCCTTGAATGTGCCTTGCAGTGTCCAGTGGTGTCATTTTGCAACTTATTTATACCGTATAAAGAAGGGAATTCTGGTAATATGATGTGTTGAGCAAAATGATATAACTAGCAGCTTTATACAATAGCTCCATTAGTTTAAGGAACATATATCAAGGCATTTCTTCCCTGTGAATTATAGTGCAAAGGTCCCCTATGTGGCCTTCCTTTTATGGCAGGCTTACTCATAAAGCCTAAGCTGTTTGTATTGGCCAAGAGGTAGAGATGAGTAAGATATTGGAGCCATTGGGCAAATCCTCACTCTCTGCAAAAAAACGAAAAGAAAGCCTATTTGTGGGCAAATCTACAAGGGTGAGGTACTTTTCTTTCTGAAATGGCATGGGGAGCAAAATCAATGTAGTTGGTTTTTCATGGAAGAAGGTAGAGACTTAAAATATGGTGCCAATTTGGAGTCATATTTGCACCTCGTTAGATTGAGTTAAAGATAGTGAGTTTCTAGTTTCATCTTTGTAACTTGTTCATAGCCATGTGCTCAGTTTCTTTCAACAAAGGATGTCACTCTGTACATTGAGATCTTGGGCCAATGAAAACAGAGTCCTGTCCTTCAAGGGACCTGGTCAAGGTTACCAGGTCAGAATGTAACATATCACATCCTAGTGGTGCACAAAGGTAAGGAACATGTTTTCTATGAGGAACATAGTCAGAAACCTATAGCAGAGCTCAGTGAAAGGAATGGCTACCTATTTATCCCAACTCAAACAGTACTTTCAAGACCTGGTTTTGGTGTTTAGGTAGGGGGACAAAAAACCTGAATAATATAAACAAAAAGACTGGTTTATTTGTTTTTTATATGCCTTGTTACTTCTAAAATGAGTTATACCTCAACTTAATAAAGAAATAAAAACAAACTCATGCTCAGATGGCTTGGTAAATCTGCTAAATTAAGCCAACTGTTTCAAAATAGTTCATTGCTGATGAGGTTGTGGGAAAAATGGCATGCCCATTCATTGCCATGGCAGTAGTGTTGGGACAGACATTTGTAGTTTTTAAACCACTTCTAGAACTTTCCCTTGTGGAAGTAATTCAAATTGAAGCCTAAAGCTATAAGCATTAAAATATTTATTAACAAGTTACCTGTGACTGTAGAAGAATTTAAATGAACTTGTGAATCCAACAATAGGGGAATAGTTAAATCAACTTAGTAAGTTAACTACATAGAACGTTATGAAGTCATTAAACAGAATTATGAATACAATATAAAAGCATGGAAAATATTTGTGATATACTATTAATTAAAAATAGAATATAAAATGACATGATTGCTATAATCATAACTATATAAAATATGTATATGTTCAAAGACTAAAAGAAGATACAAAAGAGATAAAAACATTTTATGTTGATAGGATTAATATGCATTTTTTCCCCACATTATATTCATTTTAGTACCCTTAAAATGATTAAAATTTGTTGAGTAGAGAGAGAGATTTGTCAGTTGAATTAAGTTTGAGTGAAATCAAGCAGTTACTGGACCTAAAGAAACATGTGTGCTTGCTCGCATACTCTCTCTCTCTCTCTCTGACTCATTTCTTAATTTCTGTGTTCTAGAGCAAGAACACCTGCCTTTCCTTTTGGATGGCATGTGGAAGCTCTTCAGGTAATGAAAGGAAAGCACAGATGACAGTCAGCCTAGAATGCATGAAAGGACAGCTTTGTTAGATCAAATGGCCTGTAGGGTGCAGGTGGGGGGTTGAAGGAGGATAAGAGAGGGAGAATGAGGCTCCCCCCTGGGAGAGGAGTACACGTGAGTCCTTAGTTCTTTTTTATTGTGTGTCTTTATCGTGACCCGGAAGGGAGAGGTAGGCTTTCCCATGGATCCTGGGGATTGACAATTTTAAACTAAACAGCATATAAGCAGAAGCAGCAACGGCCATTTGCAGAAGCTGGGAGCAGCTCTCAGCACCCAAACCCTACGGAGGTGCAGGCCTTATTAGTTTCGGTTACACCCAGGGCAGGGGCTGACTAAAGTGGTGTCTCAAAAGGGCTTATCTCTAGGCCAAACAAGATGACAAAGCACCAAATATAGTTTATTTTATTCCATTACAATCCAACCTTTGGTGCCTCAACATCATTTTTTTTCTTTTTTTTTCCTCTCTCTCAACATCATTTTTTAAGATGGTTATAGCTAAGCCTTCCTTATAGCTTTAATGATCAGTCATAATCAAATTTAGAACTAGTCCTATGACTAGTAATTGGAAGGTCTGGTGAAGCCACTCTCCCCAGGTAGTGAGCTTATCCATGAGAAAAGTTCTATGCAGGTCTGAAGATAGTGAGGAAGTATACATTTTAACAAAAGTGTTGGAGATATTATTAATCATGTGTATTTGTCATTAAATCTTTCGTAAATTATATTGGACCTGCCCTGAGTCATTGATGTACATGCAACCAGTCAAAGCACAGACTCCCCGTCCTTAGCCAGCAGAAAATGTGTTGCTAGTTTATAGTCAAAGACCCCTGAACTAGAGATCCATGCTTTTGCAGGATGGGGCCCAGGGTCTGGGCTGCCAGCCTGCTGAGCTGTCGTGGCTGACAACTGTTGATTGCCCTAAAGCATATTTGTTTGTCATTGTAAGGATGTGGCTCACAGTTTTGCAGGCTCTATGGTACTGCATGGGCTTCCTGGGCAGGCAGTCTAAGTCTAAGCCCCAAGTGCTTTGGTCCTGTACTCTAACTCCCCAAGTGGATTCAAATGGAGGCCAAGTCCTCTCCATGACGAGGTCATGGGCTGGGGCCATGTCGTTTGAGACAAAGTCACCTCCAGTGACTAGGTCATCCCAATGAACTGGGGTGGCATCATCCGAGGTGCAGTGGTGATTGCCAGCCCCCAACCCAGGGGCGAGTATCCCCCCCTCAAGTAGCAATCCATAAAGGATGGGGAGTTATGAAATCTCTGTAGGATTTGTAAAATAGTTGTCATCCCAGAAGTCTGACTTTTAGTGGGTCTTCTAAGATGCACCTAGCAATGTCTTTGACTGCATGTTCCCACATGGCCCCCTGAACATTTTTCCACAGGAAGAATATGTTTTATCTACACGTATGCCAGCTGTGTATTAATTCTTTTCTTTTCTTTTTTTTTTTTTTTTGTAAACTTTTTCTGGCATTCTAAGCCCTTGTCTTAGAATAGTACATTAACAGACTGGGGGTAGGGGACAATTAACCATGCAGTTTTTATTTGATTATATTTGTGAGGCCATTTGTGTTATATGATAATCTTATTTCAGGAATGCCTGAATTGAGACTCATTTATGCATTGGTGCCACTGATGCAACATGCTCAATGGCTTGTTGGGTGAGGAGCGACCACCAGCAATCACCTCTATTCCATCTCTGGACACAATTTTAGGATTAGCTGAGTATTGTTTAAGCATTTCTTGGCCTGGATAGTGAGGATTTATGGGTCATTAAGTAAGCCTATGACCCATGCAGCCAATAAAAATACTAAAACCCAGAGACAGGGTGAATATTGACATTGCACCAGTCAGCAAGGACCAGCTTGTAGGGCTGCTATTTGTTGTGACAGCCAGACATGATGTTATTTCTCCTTTGCTGAGAGATTGCATGTTGCTTTCCAGCCTGGGTGTTGTGCCTTATATGGGTAATGGGTTCTCATGGAAGGTCAAAAGGAAGTCATTTTTTTTATGTGACTGGCATCCACCAGACATAGTTTTTTTTGTCAACTCTAGAGGTGACCCAGACCATTCCACTACTTGGCTTTGGAGCTGTAATCTCTTCTTTCTAATAATTCCATTGATGATGGAAGTGGACCCACAAATGGGAGAAGAGTTTATCCCTGTCCTGTGAGGACACCATTGCCAGCATCTCAAGATCATGGACAAGGGGCCAATCGTGGGAGAATCCACATCTTCCTATAATTTAGAAAGACCCTGTGTGTCAGGGTTAACCCTCTCCTGTAGGTGCCATTTCCATTTTACCACTGAAGTGTCAGTGGCCATGCTAAGCTCTTGCTGGGATTTGTCTCTCACTCATGGCAATATGGGATTCTGCATATGTAGACTGAACACTTGTGGCCCTGTAAGCACCTCCATTTTCAGAAGAGCCCAAAAAGCAGCTAGGATTTTTCCATGCCTAATCCAAGGACTCCAAGAGGTATATTTGGAGGTAAGCAAGGCCTCTAATCTAAAAGCTATTCTCAGTGGTACAAGGGGCATAGCATGGGAAATGGCCTAGCATGCCAATTCTAGGGTGCACTGTTGGGGCTGTTCCCAAGGGAAAGCAGCAGGTGTGAATGTGATTTTGTATCACATTTATACATGATATTGTAATAGAAGTGAGAGATGTGGTATGTGGTATCTCCATAACATGAAACAGCCTCATAGGTGTGGTGCATGTCTTAGAGCCTAAGTGAGCTTGTGTTTGATGGTCATGGGAATCTGGCTGCCCTTAGGGTACCAAATGATGCCCAGGATTTTTTTTTTAACTTTTTTATTTTATAATATGACATATATACAAAGCAAAGAAATAAAAAACAATAGTTTTCAAAGCACTCTTCAACAAGTAATTACAGGACAGATCCCAGAGTTTGTCATGAGCTACCATATGATCCTCTCATATTTTTCCTTCAAGCTGCTCCAGAATATAGGAGGCTAGAGGGCTTAAATTGTTTTTTATCATCACAATCGACTGTTTTTCCTTCTTTTTGTGTGTGAAAAATAGCATATATTCAAAAAAGCTATAAATTTCAAAGCACAGCACCATAATTAGTTGTAGAACATATTTCAGAGTTTGACATGGCTTACAATGTCACAATTTTAGGTTTTTACTTCTAGCTGCTCCAAGATACTGGAGACTAAAAGAGATATGAATTTAACGACTCAGCATTTATATTCATTTGTTAAATCCTATCTTCTCTGTATAACCCCACCATTGATCTTTCCATCCCTCTCTTTAGGGGTGTTTGGGCTATGGCAATTTTAAATTTTTCATATTGAAAGGGTCTGTCATGAATATGGGGTAGGGAGATGGAACTATCTGATGTTCTGGAGAGGCTGGGCTAGGTGTCAGGACTTATCTGGACCAGGGACTCATCTGGAGGTTGTGGGTTTCTGGAAAGTTACACTAGTGCCTGGATCCCTTGTGGAATCTTATGTATTGCCCTCGGTGTTCTTTAGGATTGACTGGAACGGTCCTGGTTAGGGGTTGGCAGGTTATGATAGGTAGCAAGGTCTGCTTGAAGCTTGCATAATAGCAACCTCCAGAGTAGCCTCTCGACTCTACTTGAACTCTCTCTGCCACTGATACTTTATTAATTACACTTCTTTTCCCTTTTTGGTCAGGATGGAATTGTTGATCCCACGGTGCCAGATTGATGCCCAGGAATTTGACAGAGGTTGATGACCCTTACTCTTAATGGGGTGCTATTGCCTAGCCTCATTTTTGTAAATGATGTGAGTGTGGCTATGTTATTTCAGAGGCCATTTTTGGAGTTGTCCTTTAAACAGATGTCAGCTATATCTTACCCCCATTAAGTAGTTTTTAAAAGACCATTTATAAAGACTTGATAGCAGTGGTTAGGAGTTTTTCTTTGGTTTTTTTTTTTACCTTTTCTTTTCTTTTTAAGGAATTGGCACTTAATGATCCATGTTAGCCAAGTCACTCATAGCAAAGCAGTTGCCCTTGCTCCTGTGTGTATCTCTGTTTTGTTTAATTAGGTGATGTTAGGAATAGGAGCTTTGATGGGCAGGTCTTGTGCATAAGGGTTGATATAACTGATGGTTAATTGCCCTTCTTTGGTGGAGGCTTTAAGAACAAGCCAAATTGGGCTACGATGTGGCAAGTATAATGACTCCTTCTTTGAGGAGATCTTGGAATCTAGGCCAGAACCCCACAGTGCTTGCTTCAGGCAATATTGTGGCTTTATCACTTCAACTGGCAAGGCCATTCCACGGGCCCCCATTTGACATGACCCACCAAAGGAACCAAAGATTTGCTCTTATTCCAGGTGACATGTTATAGCATAAATACCAATAGTGGGGAGAGCAAGAGCAAAAGGTGCCACCACCAGGGGTAGCTGTTTAATAAGAATTGATCCAATAGTCACAACTCCCAGGGGGCCTGTGAACCTAGCCTTTGATCTGCAAGAGAAGGAGGGGGCCTCCTGGTGAGGGGCCATGTGATCCCCTGTGTGGTGGCTGCTCAGCCTGATAAGCCAGGACTGTGAAGCTGATATGAGTCCCCTTCAAGTTCTGTCAATAACTCCACCCTATCCACACCCTCTGGATTGAGACTTGCCAATAAGGTTGAGCCAAGATGGGGCAAGGTGGGGCAGACAGGGGTTCCCTGAAAGAAAATTTTCCATGACTCAGCGTCAAAGGGCATCTGGTTCTTTATTGTCTTAATGTTCAAAGAAATTCATGCCCGTTGCATTATCTTGACCTTTTTAAGTAACAGTTGTGCCTCGTTGTTTGCCAGTGGGCATTTGTCTTGGCTGGAGGGACTTAGCGTCTTGAGTGATCCTAGACCATTGCCTCATTTTTTCCCCCTTGGATGAGGGTGGCACCTTGGACTCCCATATTAAAGATTCTCAACAATGGATCTGCTTCTTTTTCCTTGTTTCCCTTAAACAAAATCTTTCTTGGAGTGGGCATTAAAATGATGTATCCCTGTCCCATTGCTGTTTGATGCAGGAGGTCCCTAGCTTCCTCAGTGTTCCTCCACATGGCTTACCTTTGGGGGCAATAATGGCTACCAATGGACAGGCTGTCTTCCACGCCATAAAAATCCAAGTAAGACAGATGCAAGGTGCTGATAATAGGGTTGTATATTGGAGGGGGGCGGAGAGTGCCCCATAATATAAACTGTGGACTATAGCTAATAGTACAGTTATAATGTTCTTTCATCAATAGTAATAAAGGCACCACACTAATGCAAACTTTTAATAATGGGGAGAGTATGTAGGAACATTGAATTTTTTATGTGATATTTCTGTAACTAATAAAAAAAATTTAAAGGTGGACAGAAAAAAAAATAGCCATCTTATACCCCAATGTTTCCTAACATATTTATCAATTATGCTCTGTAGAAGCTTAAATGCCAATGTAACACCAATGATGAATAACAATAAGAATGATTTGATTCAAAGAAGACATATTAAATCCTTAAAAATAAAAAGTCAGAAATTGAGTTGGCTGAACCCTGTCTCACTCTAGTAACAAATAGTATTCATCCATCCACATTCATCCATGGGAAAAAAAAAAAGCTTCATCGTCCAACATTGCATCTCCAATAACATTTTAGTTTTTACAATTTCCATTTATTTATCAAAAAAAAAAAATCCACCTGAGAAGTGAAGTCCTCTTAATTT
The DNA here is from genome assembly GCA_004026745.1 of Myrmecophaga tridactyla. Taxonomy (NCBI): domain Eukaryota; kingdom Metazoa; phylum Chordata; class Mammalia; order Pilosa; family Myrmecophagidae; genus Myrmecophaga; species Myrmecophaga tridactyla. The sequence continues at coordinate 11,895 of PVIY010007495.1, read as the reverse complement.
TTAGGGTTCTTACAGGCCTCTTAGTCCTGAGTTTCCTCTAATCCTGGGGATGAGGCCAGCCCTCTCCCTTTCAAACACTGCAGGTTCCTGGTGTAGATAAATTTAGCACAGATGTCAGGACTGTCTGGAGTTGATTATGCAATTTGGAATCTTTGGCAATGTCTGCTAACTGTCTCATCTTCTGAGGGATTACTAATAATTCAGATTCCAGGTTGAAAACCCTTAGACTTTCTGGTTGTGGGTTCAGTATACTCCCCATTCTGGGTTCATTTGACCTTGTAGGTTATCGCAAGAAAAAAATTGGTGGGAGCAGGGCCTCTGCCCTGTCTCCTGAGCTGCCATCTCTCTCTCCCAGATGCCCCAGTTAACCTCAGAGGGGCTAGGGTTGGTGAACAAGGATTGTACCCCATACCCCATGGGGCAGGGGTCAAAAAGCACCAGCAGCAAAGGCAGCAGCAGCATAAGTGCTGTAGACTCTCGTGCCCCTTTGGCCAGTGAGGTCCCATGTTGTCCGGACAGGAGTGCCCCTTCCCATGTACTGGCAGGGGAAACGTTCCCCTAGACTAGGAATAGGACAAGGCCCAACAGAGCTCGGTCAGGACTGTAGAACCGAGACTCAGATCTGGATCCCACATCATCTTTGGGCCTCCAGGTGGTTCAGCAGACGCAACCATCAGCAGGCCCACAAGTCCTTACCCCCAGGGCCACCTAAGACACACAGACTTGGGAACCTGGGAATGGCTCCTCCTGTGTTTCCATAGGGGTCTTTATCTTTGCAGGACAATAGCCAATAAATTTATAACAAATTTGCACTGGACTCACCAGGCCTTTGTTTCTTTTCGGGGGAACTATGGGGACCCGCTACCTCCTCTCTTGCCCTAATAAGGCAGGTGGCCAATTTCAGCGGTCTCCAGGGAGCTGCCCCTGCCTCTACAGGACCCTGTGCCTTTAATGCTTCTGCAATTTAGTGTGGGTAACCCACACAACAGCCCACAAACGCATAGGGCGGCAGAGCCAATGAACTCCAGCAAGTGGAGAACGTTTCCAAAATGGACAGCATACTAGTAAGCCAAGAGCAGCTGAAAAGCCTTCCCACCTGGCCAGTAGCAGCATCGAATCCCCATGCTCACTGTGCCAATTGTTTTAGATGCTATGTGGAAGTCCTTCGGGTGATGAGAAGCACAGATAGCCAGCCAGTCAAAGACAGCTTTATTAGGTCAAAGAACTTGGATGGAGGAAGGAGAGAGATTGAGGGTAGCGGAGGGACCCTCATTTTACCTGGGGTCCCATGAGGGTCAGTGGTTGAAGCCAGGAGGAAGTACACTTGCGTCCAGGGCTCTCACCTCTATTGAGAACCAGAGAGGAGGAGTAGGGCTTTCCCATGGATGCTGGAGATTCTTGCAGTTTTAAACCACATGGTGTGAAAAGCAGAAGTGGCAAGGGCCTTTTGGAGAAGCTGGGCGTGGCCCTTACCATCCAAGCCACATAGAGGGGCATGCCCTACTAGCTGCACCCAGTACTGGGTTACACCTAGGCAGAGCTAGCTGGGGTGGTCACACAAAAGGGGAAATTATGAAGAGGCTAGGTAAGGTGATGAGGCACCAAATATAATTTATTTTATACAATTACACATTCAAAACCAGAGGTACATCTAGGTAAGAGAACAGGACCAGCCCTTTAACCTATCGAGACCTCAGTTTATCATTTTTAAATGGGGATGATAATCATTCTCATCTCATAAAATTGCTGTGAAGACTAATAGCTTGATCCAAATAACGAGTCAGTACCTGCACAATACGTGTTAATTATTATCATTTTAATTGAGCTCAAATCCCTTTGGGAACTTGAGACTAATGTTACTGTAGGAAGTTGCATAACTCAATTTTAAATTAAGGAAGCCCCTTAATTTAGAGCAGTGTGTTGCCATAGGAAGTGGGGGAGGGTAACTAAATGGAGGTGTCAGTTGTAAAATGTCAGCAGATTCTGACACCTTTGTAAGCCAAAGATAATGTTGGTGGACCAAAATAGTCAAGAAAACTTTTTGCAAGGCTAATTTAACCAAAAGCATGATCTATGACAAGATAAACAAAAACGGAAATCTCTTAATACTCCATCTGGGAGTTGCTGAATAAAATTACAGATGCAAATTGTGCTCACAGTCTGCAAATGTTCTGGTTGTCTCTCGGCACTGCCTCTCCCTCCTCAAATCGCCGTAATGTGCAGCCTTTTTTGATGACATTGATTAACTTAATCTTAAAATCTATGGCTCTGTTGATAGACATAGATTCATAGCAGACACTCCAAGCAGCTAGGCGGTGTTGCAGAATTGAGCTCTGGAAATTTTTCTCTCTCAGCGATTTACAACCTGGTGCTTTCCAGTAGTTACCACCACCAGTGGGTGTTTTATTTCTTTTGGGGTTTGTAGGACATGATGGTTAGGTCTGTAGATGATTTGAATAGATATCATCTTCCTATCCCCGAAGAGAGGCTTTCAGACAATTAGCTTCTCTTTCCTCCTGAAGGAGCAAGAAGACACTACATTACTTAGGCTATTTCTCTTATTTCCATAATAGAAATCTTTAGTAAACAGGGATGAGGGGGAAGAGCGGTATGTATTTGTGTGTGTGAGTGAAAGGGAGAATGACATTGAAATATACAAGCAATTATATGCATCCATAAACCATTTTTTACTTCTCAGACTGGCAAAAAAACTGAAAAAGTTTGATGACACGCTCTGTGGTAAGGCTGTGGGGGAGCAGGCATTTACATTTCTGGTGTGAATGTAAATTGGTTCAACACATATGGAAGGCATTTTGGCAATAACCGTAAAAATTATAAATGCATGTACCCTTGCAGTCAGCAATTCCATTTATGGGAATTTTTTCTGCAAGGAAACTTGGACTCTTGTGAAATGATGTACATGTCAGGTTATTCATTGTCATTTTTTTTATAATACAAGAGATACAGATGCCCATCAACTCTATACAGCACAGTAAAGAGAATGAAAACAATTTCTATTAAAATAGTAAAGAAAGATTTCCAATGTCTATTATCAAGTATGAAAACAGTTGTAAAGCAATGGGTAATATAGCATCTTTTGAATAAGAGGAGGAGAGAATAAGGAAATGCATTTGAATTTGTTAATTTTATAGTAAAAACTTTGGAATTATTCAAGAACCTAATAAAAAGTGTTAGGATGGCAGAGGCTGGGGCAGAATTGAAGTAAAGATAGGAGTGGGAAGAAGAAAAATGCACCAAACTGGATTAGTGCTTAAAAGAATTTTTAATTACACTATTCAGAAAGTAAGTGATACATATATTTGGAACCAGAATTTACTTTCAAGAGATGTAATGTTCAAAAATAAAATCCTAAAGCACTATTAATTTGCTGTTCTATGTTGTTTTTATGCGTTGAAGGATTTATGGTGTCACTGATTTATTCCTGGATTCCTTATTAAATGGTGTTTATTGTATGTCTTGCTCTATGATTGGTGCATGATATGGACCAGGAAACACTTGACATTCCCTTTCTAGCACCAAGGTGTACTCAGACACAGGATCCTATTATCCACACAAACCTCACTTAGTCCTTGGATCCAGTCTCCTCATTTGATTCCGCCCTCTCAGTATATCAATCTTTCACCTGATTTGACCCACCCCACTGATTAATTTGATTGTCATCTGCTCCACCCTCTCTACTCCACCTTAGACAGTCTCCACTTTAACTCTGACTCTATCTGACTTAATTTCCATCTCACTGAGCCCTGTGCCATACAGCTAATCTCCAGATGGCTCCAAGTGGTTGGCCTCTTCTGTCCCTACAGTCTCAGGCAATGACCCCTCATGCCTGCCTGTTTTAGCCTTCTCCTAGATGCAGCACCAGCTTTACCCTTCTTCTCATTTCTATCCCCTCACCAGAGGACTTGCAAGCAGGCATGTGGAGCCTACCAGACTCTTTTCCCTCTTCTTTGATGTCCTAGAGTGCCTAGAAATAAGAGTCATCAACCCAGGGGATTTGCAAATTGAGGAAGAGAAATACAAGAAGGAGGTATCATCTCCAAAATTCCTGAGGTCAGGCTACCTAGAGAAATGTGGAACATGTTAGTCACCTGTAGACCAGCAGGACACTGCAACCCTACAATTCTTCAGGAGCATTGAAGGCAAACCAGAGCAGCAGCAGCAGCACCAGCCATGGCAGCCCACAGATCCCATGGCTGTGAGGCACCATGTGCAGCATGCATGTGGTCAACTCTTCCAGGGTGTCTTTCGTCTACATACAGTTCAAGGTGGTGACTGTCCTCAATTCTGCTAGCTCTTCCCCACCCTTTGTTTTACTCAGGGGATATCCTTTGTCTCCTCAGTCCCAACGCAGGCTAAGGGATCCCCATCCTTCCTGTCCCAGGGCTCTCCCCTCCCACAGCCACACCACAGCTCTGGACTTGACCCTGCCTGTTACTCTCCCTGACCCAGGCTCAGCCCAGGCTCATCTTCAGTCCTCACTTTCACTCCTCCCAACTTCACCTCCATCACAGATTAGAGCCTGCAGAGGCCTTTCTCCAGGGCACCGAATGCGGTGCCATCTACCACTATCACCATGATGGAAACTGAACACCTTAAATGGTGCCTGTCACAAAAATAGATAGAAAATTTGTGGGGTACGTTCCTTGTAGTCCCAAAATCCTAGGCTTCTGTGGGTCCTCACTGAACCTTCTCTGGTACATAAGCCACTTAGGCCTATGCTTTGGATATTTCATTATGCTGGATATTTCATTATCAGTAGTAAGCCCAGAAAGCAACTAAAACATCACCTTCCAAAGAGGTGCATCCAACACTGATCAGACCTGGACCACAGGATCTGAAACCACAGGCATTGAAGCAACCCAGGGCCAATTACCAGAAACAACTCTGCCAAGGGCAGATGTGCACCTTCACAGCCATCTCAGTTATGGGTCAGAGCAGAAGGGATTCAGGAACAAGTGAATCAAGTCATCAGGAAACTTCAGGTGAGGGGCCCAGCAAACTCTCAGCTAAGAGAGGACATGGGGAAGGGTCTTAGGCACAGCCTGTGGAAAATTCCAAAAGGTAATTTAAGAAAGAGCTAGAATGCTATCTAGTAAAGTGTCTGAGGCTGTATCTGAGAAGGGAACAAAAAGTGCCTGGATGCGCCACTCAGGGATAGACTCAGGGAATGAATTATTAAGGTCAAAGGGAGAATTTAGATGAGAAGTAAATGCACCTGCTAAGAGGCACCCATGGGCAAGAGGTTGGAAAAGATCACCAGGTTCCTATAGGTGAGCACTGTTCATGTCTTGCTGCCTACTCTATAGTGACAACTTCTGGAAAGTCCCATAGCTGTTTGAAAGCAAAAGTTCCATACCTTTGATAAGTCAGCAACATCCCCTGGAAAGTCCCAGGAGGTTTTCTTCCTTGTCCCACACCTTTGGCAGATACTAAAAGCCCATTCCACACAGCTTTGAATTCAAGAGGGGCAGGTCCTACCCATGTCTGTCCTTCAGTTCATAAAACTGTTTAGCTTGAGACAAGTTCCCCACCTGAGCCTGTCCCTAATCTGCCTTTCCCTTTTCAGTCACCCACATTACCTGGACTGTCTCTATAGCTGAGGTCAACTTTCTTAGAAGAAACCCTATGACAGTTCTGGGAGACAAGAAGATGACAAAATATTTAGACCCTGTGCCAGTCTGAAAGGATTATGTACCCTAAAAAAGACATGTTTTAATCCTGATCCATCTTGTGGAGGCAGCCATTTCTTTTAATCCCTATTCAGTACTATAGTTTGGAGACTTGATTAGATTATCTCCATAGAGATGTGACTAGCCCAATTGTGTGTATTAACATTTTATAAGAGGTAGATGTGACTCCACCTGTTCCAGATGGGTCTTGATTAGTTTACTGGAATCCTTTAGAAGAGGAAATATTTTGGAGAAAGCTTGAGAGCCAAGAGAGTCACAAGAACCATGAGAGCCAATGCAGCCAGAGACCTCTGGAGATGAGGAAGGAAAATGTCCCCAGGGAAGCTTCATGAAACAAGAAGCCTGGAGAGAAAGCTAGCAGATGCTGGTGTGTTTACCATGTGCCTTTCCAGTTGAGAGAGAAACCCTGACCTTCATTGGTCTTTCTTAAGTGAAGATAACCTCTTTTTGGTGCCTTAATTTGGACATTTTTACAGACTAGCTTTAATTTGGACATTTTCACTGCCATAGAACTGTAAACTTGCAACTTAATAAATTCCCCCTTTTAAAAAGCCATTCCATTTCTGGTATATCGCATTCCAGCAGCTAGCAAACTAGAACAGGCCCCATCCTGGGCATTCCTCTCAGTGACTGCTCACTCATGAGTGAGGAAGGCCAGATGGCCCTAAGAGGGTCCTGCTCTGACATGATGACAGAAGCCCTTCAGACTGGGGAAAGGAACAACAGAACTTTGATCTGCTCACATCTAGCATTGTGGACTAAACCTGGCAGACTGAATCTATCCTGGAGCCTACAGAGGACACCCAGAAGTGTCAACATTTTGAGTATGGTTGCCAGTGAATGAGGAGATGAGAATGGCAGTTATGAGCCTCCAGCCACAGAATAACCAAGCCGCCAAGGTTAAAGATGGCTCCAACTGAAGTAAGAATTTCGTCAGGTGCCATGAAATCCAGGGAAAAAATGAAAGCTGAAGAACCTTCTGGTCTTCAGCCAAAATCAAGACACATCCCTAAATCCAATAGGCTGGGAAACTCCCCCAAATTAAGTTTCAACCCAACTAAAGAGAGTGGAGATCCTAGAAGACTCAAAGCAGGAGGGTTTCAATGAGGGGATGCAGAATCAGGCCTCCTACCTTTCAGCTACCCTACCCAGTAATGAGCAGAGACCACTGTAAGGACCATCCCCCTCAAGTTCCTGCCACAGAAGAGGCAGGCTCTTAAGTTGTAAGTTGTTACAAAAGTCAATTTAGGACTAAGTTTGGAAGTTGTTTCATTGGCTTTTGCTCTGGAGGAAGGGCAAAGAGTGGGAAGATTCTCTGCTACAAGCTTCGTTAAGGGCAGCTTCTATGCAGCGCCCAGGCTCAGGTGAGAACAAAGCTGCCCACTCTACAGTGGGCAAGAAGATACTGGAAATTGGGAGAACAAAAGAGCCACTGGGCAGAGCTCAGAGAGGAAAATGGGGCTTAGCATCAGCTTTGTGCTTTGACAGCAAAAGGAGTGCATCCAGGCACAGGTGCATTCCTTTGTGGAACATCCCTGGGACCTTCAGGTGGGTTCCAGAGGATTGAGTCTTCTAGCAGAGAGAGGCAGATCAGAGACAAAGAGAGACATTGCAAGGAGATCCTGAAATCCATGTCCAACAACTACAACCACATCATCTCTTTCTTAGCCCCAGAGACCTGTGTCCCCATTCAGTGCCAGCCAGGTTGCACACAGGATATTCAGGGTGTCATCTTTACTTTTGGGGACTTGGGTTTCATTGTCAACCAGAAAGTCCTCCTTCAACTCATTCGGGAAGAAAATTTTGCTCAAAAATGTGTCCCTACCCAGTTTCAGCAACTCCTTTAATGCTCAGGAACATAAAGATGAACTCTGTGTTTGTAATCAGCAATATTCAACCTTCACAAATACTTCTGTTTCTTCCAATAAGAGAGTGTGTCCTTTGTCTGTGTCATGGTTTGATTTGGGTTTGGGAATCTTAAGAGCTTGGGCTTTGAGAAAGAAAGAATCAGCTTCAACTTTAACAAAGAGCCTTCTTTGGCTCCTCAAGGTCACCCAGGCACACAGAGACAGGTTTATAGGGGATTTGCTTACCCACACCATCCAGATTTCCTGCATTTCAACCTCTTAACATGACTTCTGAGGATTTCACCTTGAATGTCCAACAGCCTTGGAAGCATGAGCTGAAATTAGCCTGCTATTTTTTCTGGTTCACAGGACAGGTTTGGGTTTCTTGAGGGAGGCCAAGGGCGAAGTTCTGGGACTTGTGGAGCTGCCTCCCCAGCCCTCTCTGTATCAGGACTTGTTTCTCTCTCCACCAGAGGGTTTAGGATGTTGCTGATCATCACAGAAGTTTAGGAGGTGAGGCAATTCAGGGAGTTTAGGTTGAAAGTGATAGGGGGTCCTTACTTCTCCCTATAAGTATTTCTGATCTACACCCTTAACCTACTTGAGGTACATTTGTCAGAGGACAATTTACCAAGCTATAAATTGCTGGATCCGTTCCCTAGAGTGGGACCTCCAGAAGGATGAAAAGTTAACTTTCTCCTTTGATGTCTAAAAAGTTCTGTACTTCTGTCTCTGGGCTTGTCAATGGTCTTTATTTCTCCTGGCTCTTCACTAGTTGTTAGGCACCTGCTATACATCTCTATCCAGGCTGTCACATAGGACCAGAATTAGCTGAGTGTTCCTGTGAGGAAGGAACTTGAGTAAAGGGACTTGAGCAAAGGGATGTGAGGATGAGTTCAATGACTTGAAGGGGTATAGGAGGCTACAAGACTTCTGGTGGTGTGAGCTGATATTTTGCTGAAGTGGAGTAAGCTGGAGAATAATATTTTATCCCCAAATGAAGTGCATTTGAAGAATAGCTGTTCTATGTTTCTTGCACAGCAAATAAATGGTTCTGTAGAACTCTGGGAGGTTTCACAGTACAGGTTGTCTGATTCTGAAGAGACCTGAGACCTGTCTCCCTTTACCAGCCTTTCCAAGTGTATTACTGCGCTGGATCAAAATGTGGTAATTCTTTAAGGTCAGAGACAAATCTATCAAATGTCAGATGCTACCTGAGGGGAGCACTGAGTTTCCTGTGGGGTGTTGGTCAGGGTCAAATTTGCCTTTGTTCAGATTGGTGTTGGAAAGACTGAAGTCATTTCACTGTGCCTTTGAGATTGTTTTATTCCTCATGATTTTTTCCTAAAAATACTTGTGCAGTATCTATAGAAGACCAGGCTTTGCTTGTGGTGCGAGGATCAGGGCTGGCATAAGTTACAGGACCCAGTGCAAAATGAAACTATGCGAACCCTTGTTCAAAAAGCAGGAGAAAAGTGTTGATAAAGAATCTAAAGTAAAAAGCTTTTCCTTTCTTCAGTGGCCTCTCAATTCCTTGTGGTGTTTTTTATTTGCTATTTGATGTTATTCTAAGTAGAAAAATATTAAAATTTCTAATTTTTAGCATGGATGTTGCTGTTGATCTTCATATATTGCAATTCCAGTTTTAAATGCAAATACAAGAGCATTTAACTTATATGCAGAATCACCAAAACAATGCAATTTGTATTTCGTAGCTTGTGCATGCACATGTGCTTCATTCTTAAGAACAGAGGAAACTGCACAAAAGTACTCAACTGTTTTTATTTCAATTCTTCCTATGCACACATTCTACCAACACACTCTACCTCCACCTTGCTGATGAGTAAAGATGGACTGAAATAAAATGCAATTATGGGATGGATGCTCCATCTTTCCCTTTCCTTCTGTGTCATCATTTTCAGTGCAAATAGTTGGATGATATAAGAAAGGTAAAACACGAGATGATAGGGTTTATATTGTTTTTTTGATGACTTCTGTAGCAAACTACCATAAACTTGGCAGCATAAAATGGCATAAATTTATTCTCTTACAGTCCTGGAGATCAGACTCCAAAATGGGTCTCCCTGAGCAACAATCAAGATATTGGCAGGACTACATTCCTTCCAGAGGCTCTAGGTAAGATTCTGTTTCCTTGTCTTTTCCAGCTTCTAGAGGCTGCCCTTAATCCTTAGCAAGGGGCCCCTTTTCCTAAAATCCAGCAACATCAGTCCAAGTCCTCCAAATCCAGCAACATCAGTCCAAGTCCAAGTCCTTCTTAGATGCTATCTATATGTTTTTCTCTCTTCTGCATCTGTCTTCCACTTGTAAGGACCCTCGCAATTATTTTGGCCTACCTTCAGGAAATCCAGGATAATCTCCCCATCTCAAGGTCAGTTGATTAGCAACCTTAATTTTATCTACAACCTTAATTCTTCTTGCCATGTAACTTAACATATTCACTGATTCTGGGGGATTAGGATGTGGTCATGTTTAGCAGGGCATGATATTCTGCTCTACCCCTGGGTTCCTTGGTGGTTCATATTTCTTAGAATGTCATTGCCTTACTTTGGTGTCTGAAGCAAAGTGTGGCAGGTGTTGTCAGGTTCCTACTTACTCAGTTGTATGTGTAACATGCTTACCTTGTACTCACTTTGAGTCTCACTGAGCTCCTGTGCCTCGGGGTACCACTGAAATCCTATACTTATAGAGCTTTGCAGAAACTCTATGCCTATTGGGCAGCAGGGAACTGTGGAATGGCATGTTGCACCTATCTCCTCTGCTTCCTTGCTTGCTCCATTGCCCCATTGGACTTCACTCACAAAGCCCAAGGTCAAAGATAAGATTATTAAGACTTTCAAGATGGCAATAGCAAAGCATTAAACCAAGCATGAGGCCATTCTGAGTATGGGGCCCCTGTGAGATAGCACAGGTCCCACATCCATGAAGCCAGACTGCCTGCATAAACTCCAACAGCATTACAGTGGGGTCAAAAGCAATTTTAAAAAGTTGATCGTAAAGAGAAAAACTTGAATACATTAACACTGGAAACAGAATTATGATTTTCAGAAGATTTTTTTCTTTTTTTGCCTTCAAGGACTTTATAGTCTAATCGAACAGGTAAGTCATTCAGCCTCCCATATCACAGAGCTCATGGTATGTGTCAATATACAGGTTTTGAAATTAAACGGCACTCTATAATTCACCTGAGAGTTCCTAAGAACCATAATAAACCTAGGGAAAACACTATGGGTGTAATAAGAAGAAAAAGAGAAACAACTCTTAAAAGAGTTGCCTATATTGGCAGTCCTGCTTTCTTGCATTCAATTCATTTTTTTTCTAAAAAGAATTACACAGTTTTATTCCCACACCATACAATCCATCCTGTGTGTACAATCAATTGTTCTTGGTTTAATCATATAGTTATGCATTCACCACCACAGTCAATATGAGAATATTCTCGTTTCTTCAGAAAAAACAAAGCAAAACAAAAACAAACGAACGAACCAAAATCCCATGCCTCTTTTACTCCCTATTGTTGACATTTAGTTTTGCTATAGTGTCTTTGTCACATTGAATGAAAGAATATTGCAATACTGCTATTAACTATAGACCTTAGTTTTCATTAATTGTATTTTTCCTGTATCCCACCCTATTATGAACATCTTGTCATAGTGATGTACATTTGTTCTAGTTCATGTAGGAACTCTCTTATATTTGTGCAATTACCTCCCATCATCATCATCCTCTCTAGGTTTTCCTAATTTATCAGTCCCAGTTTTTATATTCTAGCTTTCCTCCTGGTCACATACAGTACCCTGGTCTTCCTCTTTCAGCCATATTCATATTCAGCTTTGTTGCTTACACTGATAGTGTTGTGCTGCCATCACACAGCATCACATCAGTGGATTTATCAATCATCAGTTTACACCCACAGACACAAAAACACACACAAACACCCTCCCCTACCAGTTATTTGCATGTGTCACCATTTATTCAAATGTGCCACCTGTGGTTAAAAAGAAGCAATAAGTGGTTTGGATGGTATTGCATGTGTGTGTGGTTTTTTTTGAGTGTAAATAAGACCAGTTGACAGTTGGTTAATTTTTTTTTTTTTAAGTTTTAAACTGGGATCCTTAAAAATTATACATATTATTATAAACTTTTTAAAATTTTTGAACTGAAAGTATATGTCTACATCTATTGGCCAAACCCAGATCAAAAGAGTTCGTTCATCTTGAAAGAACTTGGATTAGAGTTCGACTTCTTCTATAATGCCACCCATTAGGCATAATCTACAAGTTCCAGCTGCAGTTTCTTTTAAAGTGATACGAGACACT
>PVIY010007494.1:42299-81928 GCA_004026745.1 Myrmecophaga tridactyla | reverse complement strand
CATGGCTCAGCAAATGAAGCATGCACTGCACTGAGCCCCTTTTCTTGCTCCTTCAGCCAGGGCCCTAATACAAATTCGCCATTCACACACGATTACGCAAAACCCAGGCCGTCCTGCCTAGCCTTGGGCTGAGACTTTTTCTATTAGAACTCCAATTTTTTAGAGAAGTCATTGAGCCTCTTTAAAATTGCCTAACAAGTGTTACAATTGGGGAAAATAGAGTTCACCTTAATGTGAATGAGTTCCTGCTTAATTCCTGAAATAACAGGGTAAAACAGATCCTAGAGTCCCAGGTCAGGGAGGCCCTAAGAAAGAGGCTGAAAGAGACAAGGGTAGCCAGGACTTTGCCCTACCTGGCCTTCAGGACAGTTCTGACACTTTTCTAAAGCAACTGTGTACCCATCACTTACCCTTCACACAAAGGTGCACAGCAAAAGCAGCTTCTCTGACTCTTGCTGTGCTCAAGGGAGTATGGGTGGATTCGGTGTGAAAACTCTACTTCCCTATGTTCTCCTTACTCCAAAATCCTTCAGCATTGGCAGTTCACACCAGGACTCTGATGACCACTTCAGCCGGCAAATTGTTTTGTTTGGGCTGTGGAGGGTTTTAAAACATGTTGAGTCAAAGTTCAAAAATTAGGCAAGTTCATATAAATAAATATAAGTCCAGATTTCCAGATTCTCTTGACAATTAATAAGATCTGGCAACTTTGGGCCTTTAGTTTTTAAGTCAACAATTAGCCCACGTAGATGTAACTGAGAAATCAGGATTTATGGGAAATTTTTGATTACTGAATCATTATATAGATATTCCTTTTTGTTTTCTGGTGTATTGGTGTAGACTGAGGGAAAACACCTGAAATCTCTAAATTATAATCCAGCTGCCATGATCTCTGATAATGATTGTACAGCCCTTGTCTTCTGCCCCTGTCATTGTAAAAACTTTGTGACTGATCTTCATTTATATCCAGTTATTCCATTTTTCAAATTTAGAGTTTTGTAATCACAAAAGACAGCCTCTAATGTTTATTAATGAAGGATCTTGGGTCAGCCCAGAACTAACCCACCCCAAGTCCAAAGTCATCTTGATCTAACCAAGATGGCCCTGCCTGACATGTGCAGTGGCTTAGACTTTAACCTACAAGTCACCTGTACGTAATTCTGCCATTTTCTTACATATATTCTGTGACTAAACATATAACCAATCAATGCATGACCAATAATTAGATCACTTCTAATTACATCACCTGGAGCCACTGTGTTTATTATCCTAAACCCTGCCCATCTTTTTCTTTAATAAAACTATCAGAATTACTGCAGTTCAGGGAGACAGATTTTGAGCTGCTAGGCTGTCTGCTTTCCTACTATGCCCCTAGTAGTAAACTCTTTTCCTCTTTGAAACCCTAGTGTCTCAGGAATTGGTTATTGAGCATGCTGGGCAAAAGAATCCGTGGCCTTTGTGTGGTAACATAAATGGGACATACACTCCTCATTTGCCCCAGTCCCCACCACTCCCTGTGGTACCCTCACACTGAGACTGTGTTTCAGTGGACTTGATGATTAAAAGAAAAAGAAAAGAATGTCTTATTTTCCATGTCTCTATCAAAAGTGGAGACATAAAAGATAAACTGAGAGGACCTTCAGGTTCCAGGAAAATAGAAACCACAAGATTTCTTTGTAGTAATTAAAAATAGTCCTTGCATGATTTATATGAAAACAACAACAAAAACCGATTTTGCTGTGCACTGGGCTCTCTTCTCTCAGAATCCCTTATGAGCATTTGATTTTTAGCACCCTGTCCAAACGTCTTTTATGCAATAATACAATTATCTTTTTCTAAAGGAGCATAGAATTTTAGAGCTACAGTCAATCTTAGAAGTTCATGATTGTTTTCCAACCAGATTTAAGACCTTCAAGTATTTTAAATTATCAGTGAGTACTGCCAGCTAATGTTATATAACAAAACATTCTGAAACCCAATGGTTTAAAATAAAAAAGAAAGTATTATTGCTCACAAATCTATAGTCAGTGGACTGGTACTTCTAGTCTCAGCTGGACTCACTCTTTGTCCAGCTGTGGTGGCTTTGCTGATCTTGGCTGGGTCCTCTCCTGTGTTGGGAGCTGCCAGCTATATACCATCCCAGCTGACAGAGGTGTTTCAGTTGGCATCAGTCTTTCTTGTTTGGACATTGTTATGGCCTTAGAACTGTAAACTCACAATTAATAAATTTCTTTTTTGAAAGCCATTCTACTTCTGGTATATTGCATTCTGGCAGTTTTAGCAAACCAAAACAGATTTTGGTACCAGAGAAGTGGGGAGATGCTGCAATTTGCAAATGCCAAACATATTGGAACAGCTATTTAAATGGATGAGGGGAAGATTCTGGAAAAATTATGAGGAGTTTGATAGAATAGTCCAAGAATGCTTTGAAGAGACAGTTATTTGAAATGAGGACTCTAAAGATACCTATAAAATTTCTTCATTTTAGACAGAAATGAAGGATGTGCCATTGCAAACTGGAAGGTAGGCAATCCTTGTTTTTAAATGGCAGGTAATTTGGCCAAATTGAGTACTGCTGTTGGACGGAAGTTAGAATTTAAAAAGTATCAAGCCAGGGTACATAGCTGAAGAGATTTCCAAACTAAATGTGGAAAATACAGCCTGATTGCTCCTTGCAGTTTGCAGTAAAATGCAACAGAAAAGAGATAGGTGAAAACTGAACTCTTGTGTACAAAGAAACCAGAAATTGATGGTCTGGAAAATTCTGGGCTTCCAGAAAGGGAGACCTCAGAGAATAATGCCCCATGTAAGGATTTAACCAAACATGGAAGCAGTCAATCATTACAGGACTGGCAAGGATTTGAGATGGAGTTTTTCAGAAAGGATTTGTGGAAAGTCCTATTGTCTGATGGGCATGATCTCAGTAAACTGCATAGAAAACCAACAACAGTGCTGCTGGAACTATATAAAAGAAATCACTGCCAGTCTGGACTAAAAATGACAGAAAAGGGACAAATTGAAGGAAAAATAACTCCAGAACCATGGAAGCTGGAATCAGGAAATCTCAGACCAAGAGAGCAGGCCCACTCATACATGTGGAGAGGGTGAGTTTGCCCTGAAAGCAAAGGGTGGGCCTTCCGCTTCATTGCTCTGGAAGAATTTTGCTGCCCCAGGCCTCAGAGAGGGGGAATGAATGAATTGGGGGTTGGGGGGAGACTGACTGCCACTCCATTGTTATGAGAGGTTGAGCATGTGCTCTGGAGATGACAGAGAGTGCTGCCCCAACATTTGGAGAGGGTGGAGCCAAGAAAAAGATAGTGTCCCAAGTGCACCCCAGTCTTGCAACCTTCACCCCAGCTTTGGAGAGAACAAGGCCATTGCGTAGGGCCTTGCAAAAAATAGGACCGTCACTTTCAAAAGTACAGAAGAGGATGAAATGTGTCATCCTATAAATGACTCTCAGACTTTCGAAATCTAATGGAGTGTGCCTTGCAGGTTTTCAGAACTGTTTGGGACCTTTGACCAGTTTTCCTTCTCATATCACCCTATGGAAATGGGAGCATGCATCCTATGGCTGTACCTCCTTTGTATCCTGGCAGCAGATAACTTGTTCTGAATTTAACAGGTCAACAGCCAGAGGAGAATTTTTGCCTTAGGATAGACCATACTTGTAACTGACTTTGATGCAATGTTGTACCATTTTTCACTTTGTATAGTATTTGTATTGTTACTGAAATGGCTTAAGGTTTTTGTGATATTGTGATAGGATGAATGTATTTTGTATTTTGGGAAAGCATGTCTCTCTGGGGTCCAGAAGGTGGAATGGCTGGTTTGAAACTATGTATCCCAGAAAAGCCATGTTTTAATCCTGATCCAATCTTGTGGGGCCAAACATATTATTTAGGGTGGAAACTTTTGGTTAGATTACTTCCATTGAGATGTGACACGCCCAGTTGCTGGTACAGCCTTTTGATTAGATGGAGACATGACTCCACCCATTCACAGTAGGTCTTGATTTGTTTGCTAGAGTCCTTTAAAAAGGGAAACATTTTGGAGAAACCTCAGATGCAGATGCTTGGAGAATATTTGCATTAGAACTATCAGAGACATGGATGTTTGGCAGTCCCTAGAGAGCCTACAGAGAGAGCAGATGCCCAGGCAGAGTTGTTTGGAGCCCAGCAGACATCACCATGTGCCTTCCCATGATATGTTGAGCAAGCCAGAACCTGGAGGGTACTAAGGGAAGCCAAGAGATGAAAGCCAGCCCTAGAGGAGTCAAATGAGGAACCCTCACAGAAAACAGAGGCTGAAAGCAATGGAGCCCAGGGCAAGGGACGAGCAGATACCAGCCACATGCCTTGCCAGGTGACAGAGATGTTCTGGATGACATCAATCTTCCTTGAGTGAAGGTTAACCCCTTGTTGATGCCCTTATTTGGACATCGTTATGGACTTAGAACTGTAAACTCATATTCTGGCAGCTTTAGCATACCAAAAAGGGAGTTTGGCTGGCAGTAGTCTATTCTGGATGTCTTGGACTTGGAGGGTTGGACTCTCCTTTACGTGGTCATTCATCTTCCAGCAAGCTAACCAAGACTAGTTCACATAGTGATAGCAAGGTCCCAAGAGAGAGCAGAAGCATGCAAAGCCTCTTGAGGCCTGGGCTCAGAATTGGCATAATATCATTTCTGTTGCATTTTCTTGATCAAAGAAAGTCACAAACCCAGCCCAGATTCAAGGGATAGGGAAATAAGACTCCATCTCATGATTGGTGGAGCTGCAAAGTCACATTTTAAAGGACATGGACACAAGCAAGCCATTACTGGGGGCATCAATGCAATCGATCTGGCACAGATTGGGAGTGTACTAATGCTACTAAAGACTGTATTTTCCAAACCAAAATGTGGGGTTTAAGGGTTGCTAGTGGGCCATAATATTTTCAGCTGTCTTAGAAACTCTAGGATATACCTCCAGATCACCCAAACAGAGCCCAGACTGCCATAGAACATATTTGTTCATTATTTCAGAATAGGATGAAACACCCTTGTACATTTGGGGATCAAAAGATGGTACTTTTGAGCAGCACTTGAACTTTATAGGATTTCAGATCTAAAAGCCATT
This sequence comes from Myrmecophaga tridactyla, assembly GCA_004026745.1. Lineage (NCBI taxonomy): Eukaryota > Metazoa > Chordata > Mammalia > Pilosa > Myrmecophagidae > Myrmecophaga > Myrmecophaga tridactyla. The sequence goes on along the minus strand of PVIY010007494.1, from coordinate 76,808 downwards.
TAAATTAATCCCTTTCATTTTATAAATGAATAAAGTCCAGAGTTCAAGTGACTTAGCCAAGATCACATGGTTAGGTAGACTTCTCAAACTTTAACTTTTGCTTCTCAAATTTCAATATGCACGTGGATCACCCAGGCATCTTGCTAAAATGTGGAGTCTGATTGATAGGTCTGGGATAGGGCCTGAGATTCTACTTTTCTGACATGTGCCCAGGTGGTGCTGATAGTGCTGGTCCAGGAAGTACACTTTGAGTATCTAAGCTCTAAACGTCACAGGTTCCATAGAGAGAAGACTATCAAAGAGGACAAGGTAGGTAGACATCTGTTTTAGTTTGTTAAAGCTGCCGGAATGCAATATACCAGAAACAGAGCGACTTTTTAAAAGGGGAATTTATTAAGTTGCAACTTTACAGTTATAAGACCATGAAAATATCCAAATTAAGGCACCCATAAAAGATGACCTTCACTCAAGAAAGGCTGATGCCATTCAGAACACCTCTGTCAGCTGGGAAGGCACCTGACAAGCTAGCTTTCTCTCCCAGCTTCTTGAGTGGCTTCCCCAGGGGCATTTTCTCTCATCTCCAAAGGTCTCTGTCTGTGTCAGCTCTGTCCACACTAAAGCTTCTTCCCAAAATGATTCCTTCTTAAAGGGGTCCAGTAAGTGATCCCACCTTGAATGGGTGGAGACACATTTCTATAGAAACCAGCTAGTCAAAAGGTACCACCCACAATTGAGTGGGTCACATCTCCATGGAAACAATAAAAAAGATCTCACCCAGCAATACTGAATCAAGGTTAAAGAATATGACTGTTCTAGGGTACATGAGAGTTTCAAACCGATACAGAAAGGTCTACACTGAGACCTTTCTATTCTTTTGCAGCCCTTCAGTGTAGACCCATTTGATCAATGGGCAAACTGAAGTTCAGAAAGAAAATATTGGTAGTGGGTTCTCTCCTTGAAATTTTACAGAGGGTGACCCAATTTTCCTTCATCATTAAGCAACTCTTGGAGAAGTAAGCTCAAGGCATTGTGGCCCACTTTGAATTTCCAGTTCCTCAAGGTTGGGGCTTCCTTTTCTGCTGACACCTTGGGCTGTAAGCCACTTTTTCACTTGCTGGGGAACTCAGCTCATGGGTGCTGATCCAGGGGTCTCTAGGTCCTGAGGCTGAGATTGTCCTGTCTGGTTAGTGATTTAAGAGTTTGGCAGCCTCTGTTGTTCTATTATGCAGCCTCTGAACATTCCGTCCAGAGGCCTTTTGGCAAGCCACATATTTTCAAATGAAAGGGGAAAAAAATGAACATTGCCCTTGCTCATTTGCCTAATTTAAAAGCATCTAGAAGCTTTTTTTAGAAGGAGGGAATAAACCACCATCCATCTGAAATGGAGGAAGCACCTCATCAGGGCGCCAAGAAAGAAATGGAGACAAGTTTCGAGAGCTGACATGTTAATGGACAAACCTTGTGCCTGGTTTGTTTTTTCCCATTCCTTTTCAGCTTACAGACCACTGCCTTTTGGAAGCTTCTGTGCTGAGAGGAAATTGCTTTTTCCCTAAGGGGAGACACGACCCCCCCCCCGCCCCCCTTCCCCTGCCCTGCTTGAGCACCAGTGTCCTGCAATTTCACATCAGTTTATTTCAACCCACAGACATTTATGGAGAGACTCCTCTGTTAGGTACTCTGCTGGATTTATTCATTCATTCGCCAAAGATTTAGTGATCAGGGATAACCCTATGCTATGCATTCATTCATTCATTCATTCCACAGTTATTGCCAGGCACCGTGCCAAACTCGGGGGATAAACTAAGGGAATAGGTGTGTTCTGTCTACACCATCCTACAGTCAACAATTTATCAGAAAGACAGCGAATAAGTAATCTTTATTGACTTATCCCAGTAAATAATTATTTATTGTGTTAGCAATCACAACAGTTTGTGATGCTGGGGGTACAGGCATCAGAGAGGTCTTGCTCAGTCCTACCCCACCTTTCCCTCCCGTGGCCACTATCTTCACTCGGGCCCTCTCTCATGGCACAGCCCGGGGACAGTACAGGGAGAAAGCGGGTCAACTTCTGCCTGACCCCAACACACACACACTCACACACACACACATGCCCCCCCTCCATCTTCCAGACAACCAGCTGGAAGCATTCTTCCCCAAATGAGAATCTGAGGGTGTTGTTCTCCTACTAAAAATTCTTCCCTGGGCTTCCCATCATGTGTGGGATTAAGTCCAAATCTCTCAAAATAGTTTACAAGGCTTTTCACAATTTGGCTCCAATGGACTTTTCAGCCCCATGTTCTTTCCTTCCCCATCACTCATCCTCCACCACCACCCACCCCCCAGCATGTACATCCCGAGGCTCCCCAGGAACATTCAGAGTGAGGGCATCCTTCTTCAAATGTGTTTTATGATGGAAATGTTCAAATAGGCACAAAAGGAAAGAGAATAACATGATGAAGCCACACCCTGCTTCAGTACCTGCCCAGTCTTGTTACCTCTACCCCCCAACCCCACAATGGATTATTTGGTTAACTCCAAGACCTCACAGATTTTCATCTGAAAATACTTCAGTATTTAATTCCAAAAACTGCAGGGTCTATTTGTTTGAGGCTCCAGGTTTGTTTAAAAAAAAAAAAATGCCAAAACAGGATAACCAAATTTGTGGTCCAGTTTAAATTTATACATTTAACAAGCCAGCGTTTTTAAAATACACATACACACTACAATGACTGTGTGTATATCCTCATTTGGAGAGAGTATTTAAAAGTCCATATATAAGGTCTTTCTTCAATGTGAAACCCTGGCCAACCCCACCTCCCAGAGCCACCCTTCACCTCCCTTCCACCTCCACTGTTGATCCTGACCTTTCCTGTGTCCTCCAGGAACTTTCCCACTTTTATGCCTTTTCATTTGTGCATACTCCTGCCTAGAATGTCTTTTCCTCTGCTTCACAAACTCCTGCTTGTCCAGCAAAGCCCAATGCAAATGTCCCCTGGTCAAGATATCTCCTCCAACACACATCCCCACCCCAGCTGCATATGACCATTCAACTCTTCTTTGCTACTATGATATTTTCTTCATAAATCTCTTTAATATTTATTCCAATGCATTGAAATCCTTTATTTATGGATCTGCTACTCCTGCCAGCTTGGGAGCCCTTCGAGAGCAGGGCCTGAATTTTCATTTCACCACCTCTGTGTCCCTGGGCTTCCCCTACAGCGTGTGTGAGAGGCTCTGACTTAGTGTCCCAAAGCCTCGGGTTGATCTGGGATGTGTGACCTTGGACAAGTGTCAGTTTTCTCATTTGTGAGTTAGGGATAATACTAGCACTATGACAGGGCTCTCATGAGGATGAAGTGAGATGTGTCTTTTCAACCGCTGTGGCAGAATCTGCCTCCTGTTAACACTCAGTTAAAGAATAAACACTGGCTTTTATCATGAGGGGCCAGCAAGGACTCCTCCCTTAAAGGGGCCCCACAGCCACAGATAGTGGTTTCCTTTTTTGCACAAAGCGCCTTGCTGTGTCTGGGTCCTCATAGTTTTCCCCTCCACCCAAAGACATAGAGAATTCCTTGCTTGTTTTGAGCTGCAGACCCTGCAGACTGAGCAAATCAGGTCTCTTCAATGCTGCTGTAGCTCCAGCTCTCACCCTGCACTCCCCCATGCAGGAGAACAAGCCCTGGGAACCCCCACCTTTCCCTCTGCTTCCCTTCTGCCCTCTCTCTGTTCTGCCACTCCCCTCTACCTCCTGGCTGGCTGCAAGGAAGTGCCCCCCTCCCTCCCAGCCTGTTAATAGCATTTCTCACCCAGCATTCCCACAACCTCAGGCTCACAGGAAGTCTTCATCTTCCAGGCAAGCCATGACCTGGGATGGGTCCTGCCGCTCTGTTTTCAGCCACATCCATTTCCACAACAGTCCCCAGACTGTCCCCCACCTCCTCAAGCCTCCTCTCCCTAAAGACGAGTGGGGCAAATAGGCTTTCTATATATTCTCTGAACACTCTTGTCTGGTGGGGTGACGTTAACTGGATTTACTGGATTTTCAACTGTTCAGTGGCCCTTTTTTTTTTTTTGCCACTGAAATTTTTTATTTTATTTTAACATTTGTTCCCCCTATTATTTATTTTTATTCCATATGTTCTATTCGTCTGTTGACAAGGTAGATAAAAGGAGCATCAGACACAAGGTTTTCACAATCACACAGTCATACTGTGAAAGCTATATCATTATACAATCATCATCAAGAAACATGGCTACTGGAACACAGCTCTACATTTTCAGGCAATTCCCTCCAGCCCCTCCATTACATCTTGAATAACAAGGTGATATCTACTTAATGTGTAAGAATCACCTCCAGGATAACCTCTTGACTCTGTTTGGAATCTCTCAGCCATTGACACTTTGTCTCATTTCTCTCTTCCCCCTTTTGGTCGAGAAGGTTTTACTCAATCCCTTGATGCTGAGTCTCAGCTCATTCTAGGATTTCTGTCCCACGTTGCCAGAAAGGTTCACACCCCTGGGAGTCATGTCCCACGTAGACAGGGGGAGGGTGGTGAGTTTGCTTGTTGTGTTGGCTGGAGAGAGAGGAGTGGCCAACTTTTAACACAATATTACTCTCCTGTAAGGATGCACATTTCCCTCATAGCGTTCTCTCCATGCAGAGCCTTGGACGCCTTGTAGACTAAGGGAACAGCATGTGTACCTGGTGGCAGTTCTCACCTGTTTAGGGTGAGGCAGGGCTGGGGAGGATTCTTGGTCCTAACGCTGATTGGTTCCGTGACTCTGTACCGTTCCCTTTCTAAGTCTGTTTCCCCATCGAAGATCTCAAAGGGTTGTCTTGAGGCTCAAATGATATAAATGCGTGTCAGCTAACGGGCGCAGGGTCTCTTTTGAGGGGGATAAGTTAGATAGTGTGATAGTTGCATAACTCTGTGAATATATTAAAAACCACTGATTTATACACTTTAAAAAGGTGAATATGAGAGTATATGAATTATATCTCAATAAAGCTGTTTTTTTAAAAAAAGTGAGACACCAACACTCTACCTACAATTAGGTCAGATTTCACTGTATTAAACAATTGTAAATTTTGCAAGATTTATAGAATAAAAAACCACGTAAGTTGTGATCATCAGACTTGGAATAAATCTCTGCACAGGAAAATGAATGCGTACTGTCATTTTGGCTGTAGGGGCTCAATCCATCATATCAGTTTATGAAATTATTTAACTTGATAAATCATTTCTAGGGAGATTTTTACAATAAATAGCACAAAAAGGAAAACTTAAAAAGAAAAAAAAAAAAAGACCATAACGACATCACATGGTAACTTTGTTTTTTTTCTGGATTGATTTTAAGTGAGTGTTAGCTTGAATTATCCCCAAAGAATTTCTGCTGGGATCCAGATATATGTGGCATGTATTTTACACATAAATGCAAATCTTCACAATAACTTTAATTGCAGCTGTACTTATTCCCATTTAGAGACAAACGAACTGAGACCCAAAAGGCTAAACTTTGCCCAAGTTTCCTCTGGTAGGAAGCATTTAGATACAAGCCCGTTGGGCTTGAAAGCCTGTTCCTCTGCCACCTCGTTCTATGCCACTTCACAAATAGAGTTTCCCTGAACCAGAGCCAATATCTCCCATTGTTTATGGCCCTAAGCAAGCAGAGTTTGTTCTATGAAATACCAACCAGAATATCTTTAAACAAATTTTACATTTACCTTGAATTTTAAAGCACTACATGTGTAACCATGAATTAAAGCCACAACCACACAAAAAATGTAGGTACTGAAGTAGTACAATTACTATTTCGCTATTTTCTGAAATAACTAAGAAAGGAACAGAAATTTCCCATACACAGGATCATCTGACTTGCAAAAGGGCATTTTCCCAACACAGAGATGGAGATGGAACAAGACTGTCAAGAAAAGGAAGTTATGATGGATAATCTGGGGGATCTGAGGCCCCACCGTGGCTGCATATATCCGTGGGATTCAGAGCGGTCTTCGGCTCATAGGATCTTCAGATGTTCCCCAGAAGCACAGACTCTTTGGGGCCATCGTCTGGCTCCGGAGCATCACCCAGGGGCATCCTGTGGGAGGCTGGCCAGCAGCCCAAGCCTCTCCTAAGCCATCAATGTCACAGGGGCGAAAACATGAAACGCATATTTGTAGACAAATACTGCCATCCTATCAGTTTGTTTATTTTTGGCTGTTCCGTTTCACAGGGAAACAGGAAATGTAAGAGAAAGGAATGTTATGGGGTTTTGTTTTGTTTTTTTTTTTTTTTTCGGTAGGGCAGGTCTAGTTTAATTTTTCTAAACATGCTACCAGTATTTTTCCAAGACACACTAAAAGTAGAAGGGGGCGATGAACGATGAACAGGGTACAGAGGTGGGATTGTGAGGTCAGAGAGCCGCAAACCTCACTCAGCAAACATCCAACTGTCCCTCGTGGGCACTGGCCTGGGTCTAGGGCAGGCGAAAGAATGAAGAAGGCGGGCATGAGTTCTATCCTGGGCATGTGGGGAGGCGGTGGGACCATCCACTGAGGGTGGGACGCAGGAAGAAGAGAGGGCGCTTTCCGTGGGAAGTTCAAGAGATTGTTTGAAAACGTTGAGTTGCACCTGAGGACCAGGTTCAGGAGGCAGGTCTCTAAGTCAGGAGAGGACCCAAGGTTCATTGATGAGGAACAGCTGATGCAAACCTCTGTGCAGCTTCTCACGGGGCTTGCAATCCAGTGAGGGAGATAGATGTCCATCGAGCAATCACACAGATCTAGAATGGTACAAGTGCCAGAAAGGAGAGAAAGAGGTGAGCAGGCCATGACCTAGGCAGGGAGGTTGGGGCTGGCTTCATGGAGAAGGGACATTTGGGCTGTGCTCTGAAGCATGGGTAGGAGTTGAAGAGAAAGGAGAGCAACACATGCAAAAGCTCCGTGGCCAGGCAGAACTGGGTCAAGCCCAGGATCATGAAGACAGTCACTGAGGCTGGGACAGAGAAGCTGATGCAGGACTGAGGTCCAGATGGCATCAGGGAAGTAGGCAGGGGCCAGATGGCACAGAGCCCTGCCAGCTATGGGCAGGAATTTTATCTTGATATGTGTTATCTTTACACGTTCCAGTCATCCAGGTGATATTTCACAGGTTCAGATTGGAAAAGACTTTCAAAGGTCATCTTGTCCATTCTCCTGCTTCCAGCCAGGACCGAATATAAACCAGGGCTGTGTGTCTTTATGCGCACTGTTTAAAATTCCAAGCGGTCCTATCAGATCCTGCATACCAACATTTATTAAGCAGCTGCTGGGATGCTTCTTTACTCTCTTTCAAAAGAACCTTTATAAAACGCCTGTAACAAACCCCATTCCCTGGCTGCCCCATTTCTGTCAAATCGTGCTCCTTGCACACAAATTGGGCGTTCAGCTTCCTTCCCCCTCCCCTCTCCTCCCTGCTTCGAGGAGAGGAGAGTTGATGTCCTTCTCCACACCCTGTCCCCTCCCTGCTGAGATCCTGGATGTAAAAAGGACGGGGACCTGTATATAGTGATGCCCCACTAAGTGCCAGGCACTGTGCGCCCCTTGACTCCATGTCCCCCTCCACTGGCAGTGATCATTTAGTGACCAGCTGCTCCAGGACCAACATCTACCATCTCAATTCCTCCTGCCAATCTGGTGAGATTCAAGTGACCTTCCTATTGGAGGAAAATGAGGCACAGAGTGATAAGTGACCTGCCCAAGGGCTCACAGCTGTAAATATCAGAGCTGCGATATGGACGCGAGTCCTTCTGACTCCAGAGCTGATATTGCTCCCACCAATGTGATTTCAGAGCCAGTCTTGCTTCAACTGTGATCTGTTGCACGATAATCCTGAGGCAGCACCAAGGTGGCAAGCCGGGTGGGCTCTTGGGTGAACCCCAACTCCTTCACATTCCAGCTGAGGCATCTTTAGCTAGAAACTTCACCTCTTGTTGCTGTCCCTTCCTTGTATATAAAATAGGAATAAAAACAGGAGCTGCTTCTTTGAAGTGTCAAGGGATTCAGTGAAGCAAAAGATATGCACTGCACACTGCCTGTACACAGTAAATGCTCAATAAATGGGAAGGGAATTCTAAAACCTGCCTTGTTTGCGTCTACCTCTCTGTCCTTAAGCTCTCAATAGCTGCCCAATGCCCGCGGAATATACTGCAAACTCCTACCTCTGTTGTCGGGGGCCCCCCACTAGCTTCTCACTCCCCATTTGTCTGCCCTAATTCCCACTGCTTCCCCAACAAATCATACGCTTGAATCAACATTATCAACTCTTTATGCCTCAAATTCTTTCTTATATCTCCTATCTGTCTAACATCCATTCACCAAATATACTATATAGGGAGTGTCTACTATGTGATGGGTGGTGGTAGACTATCCAACAAAGGCCCTGTCCTTGAGCACCTACAGGGAAGCAGGGAAAGGGACAATAAAGAAATAAATATATGACTACAAATGGTGGCTAGTACTATGAAGGGAGAGTTCAAGGTATGAAGAGAGAAGATAATAGTAAGGACCAGATGGCCAAGGGAGAGTTCTCTGGGGACAAAGCATTTCAACTGAGACATAAAGTATGAGAAAGAATTGGTCTAGCAAATAGTGTTAGAGTCTTCCTAACAGTATGAACAGTATGTGCAAAGGCCCCGTGAATGGAGGGAGCATAGACCATATAAAGAACTGAAGGCCAGTGGGCTGGGACACAACTGGTGGACAGAGTGTGAAGGAAGGAGAAACACAGGATGAAAACGAAGAGGTAGGCAGGGCTAGATCAGGTGGGACAGTGTAGGCTGGAATGGAGGCTCAGCTCCTCTTTGAAGTCTTCCCAGCCTTCTTTAGTCCTTGACTTCTTCCTCCAGACTCTTCCAGTCCTTGTTTCTCCATCACCTAGCTGGGACCAGACACTGTACTTATTTAAATCTCCAGTGAGTCAAGAATGTAGAGAGAACCACTTCCTCCAATGAGAAGCTACACTGGATGACTCCAACATTATGGTTCTCGAAATTCCATGATATAAAGATGATATTGGTATGGCTTTGATTGGGACTTATGCTGTTCTGACTCCAAACCATCCGAATGAGCAGCCCAGAATAAGCACTGGACTGCCTCCACTTATTTTACTTTCTTGGGATACTTTTGAATAGGGCCCTTATCAGAGTGAGGATCTCTGGCTTCAAAAATTTATTTCCCTCTTGTAACCAGACATCAGGCCTCTCACGCCATTGGGCAGTGCTGAACTCTACAGCACCCGGGGCATGTGAGCGGGACAAGGCACCCGTGAGAGACTGGTGCAGGCCTAGCCATACCCAGGGGAACTAAATAAAGCTATTGTTGGGGAGGGAAGAGAGAAAATAGCCGACAAGATGTTTTTTGTCCTCTGTGACCTGTCTGTGCTCAGGGAGGGGCTGGTGTGCTGCAAATAAGTAGAAATGGGAATGGCCTTTGAAACCCACATTGAGCAGCTTGGGAAGAGAAAGGGACATAATGGGAAGAAGACATGGGCTGCAGTAGAGCAGCTCTACCATTCCCTAACTGTCTGACTTTGGGCAAACTACTTGCCTCTGATTTCTAGAAAGCCTGCCTGTTACCATCGCTGGCCCTAACAAGACATTCCATAAATAAAGTTACTAGCCTGGCAGGTAATATGGTTGACTCACCCAGGAGGGCAATTCCATGGTACCCAACTTTCATTTCTCAGACTCCAACAATTGACTTCAGAAACCTGTCAGACTCCCCAAACTCTGCGGATTCTATCCTTGAAAAGCTTTTGCTCTGGCCTCTGGAAATTAAAACTTGAGTTCATAAGGAAATGTGTACAAAGGTGTCTAAGGAAGTCTTGTTTGTAGCAATAGAGAGGAAGAAGAGAGACAGAGAAAGATTATAACACAAATGTCCATTAGAACAAAAACAGCTGGGAAATTGAGGTGTGTGTGGTCTGGAATATTATGGAGCTCTTAAAGCTATTGGGCTCATTTTGCATCTATTGACATGGGTGGGAGATGTGATATTAAGTGAAAAGAGCCATTTCTGGAAAAAAAAAAAAGATAAACCTAAACCATGTGTGTACACATATTTCCAAAGATTGAGCATGGCAAATATGGGGAAGACTGCATCTCACACACACCAGGCAAGTGAGACTACTTCTCTGGGCTAGGAAAGGGTAATGGGGAAAGCAGAAAAAGATATCTATGGCAAAATACTGACACTTGCAGTTTAATGTTAAGTGAAAAGAGAATTTAAAATAATTCTATCTCTAATATTACTGCAAAATATTAAGTTTATTTTTGGACATATAAATGGGAAGCATAAAGTAATGAAGATGAATACAAACATATACTTGATTAGACGATGAGATTGTAAATAATTCTCACCTTGAATTCCTATGATTATTTCAATATTATTCTTTCAATAAAGTGTCACTTTACAAAAAGAGAAAGAAAAAAGAAAAACTCTCAGAGATGCCCCCTATATTAGTTTGCTAAAACTGCTGGAATACAGTACACCAGAAATTACAAGTATACGGTTCTAAGGCTAGAAAAATGTCCAAACCAAGGCATCTAGAAAAAGATACCTTGACTCAAGAAAGGCCAATATCTGTCACACAAGAAGGCACATGGCTTGTGTATGCTGGTCCTTGTTCCTGGTTCTTTTGCTTCCAGCTTCTGATACCAGTGGTTTCCTCTCTAAGAACCTGTGGGCCTTCACTTAGCTCCTCCAGGACACAACTCTGGGTTCTGGCTTGCTTGGCATCTCATGGGAAGGCACATGGCAATATCTGCTGGGCTATGCGCATATCTAAGCATCTGCTCTCTCTGTCGGCACTCCAAGCATCTCCAAACAACTATGTCTCTGTCAGTTCTGAAACAACTGTTTTCTAAGCATCTGCGTCTGAGGTTTCTCCAAAATGTTTCCTCTTTTAAAGGACCCTAGCAAACTAATCAAGACTCACCTTGAATGGGTGGAGTCACATCTCCGTCTAATCAAAAGGTTACACCCACAACTGGGTGTGTCACATCTCCATGGAAACAATCCTATCAAAGTTTTCCCTAAACAATAGGTCTGGCCTCACAAGACTGGATCAGGATTAAAACATGGCTTTTCTGGGGCACATAATAATTTCAAACCAACACATTCCCACTTTCCTCACCATCCCAGTTCCTGACCAGGAGAAACCAGTGGCTCCTGTTGCAATCATTTCTAATGCAGTCTCCACTCCTTCAGGCTGTCCTGGTACAATTCTTCCTGCCCACAGCTGGCAGGTTACTTTCCTGTTATGGAACTTTTCCACTTTCCCACAGCCCATCTGAGCAACCCAAGCTCTTCCTTTTGACTTCCACCCCCAATAATCTGGACCGAGATGGCCTCTTCCTTCTCCCCAACACCAGCCCAGAATTTTGCTTGCTGACACATGGTTCAAAAAAAAGAATGCTGTTTTCAACAAGTCAAGGCAAAAATATCAAAGGAAACTTTCCTTTAATATCAGATAAAATCATTGATTGCAACACATTTTCTTTGAAATATCTGACTTAATAACTCCCAGATTTTTCTAGATTGGCTTTCTTGTCCAATAAATCCAGATTCAGCTTTCACTCCCACTACATCTGATAATTAATATATCCCTCAGCTTTTATTTAAAGAAATTTAGAGAAGGACATTCAGTTCAAATATATAATTCCATTTAACAATGGTATCCAAAGCAGCTTTATTGTAGATATATTAAGTGTCGCAAAATAAATCCTTCCTTTCTACAGGTTTCTGTTCATTTGGGCTCACGACGAATCTAAACACTCACCACAGGAAGCCCATAATACTCAGATCCCTTATAGTGCTGTGCCTCCCTTCTACCCACCTACAACCTACTCATCTTCCAGAGTCCTTCTCAGAGACTTCCTTTCCTAGGAAGACTTACTTTCTCATGACTCCAGCTACACCAGACTTGCCTGCACATTGCCTTGCTCTTCTCTTTCATTGCCCAACCCATCTCTCCAACCAGATGACAGGCACTTTGAGTGCAGAAACTTTGTCTCTATCTTCTATGTCTCCTGCACAGCATAAAACCAGAGCTAGCCATACTGTTGTCATTCCATTTCAATTAGTACCCATTGAATTGATTTGACTTGATATTTTTTTGATTGATATGATTAGGGGAAAGTATTTATTGCACCCCACATAAGTATATGATCCCCAGGGAAGTGTGCTTTGAGAGAGCACATGCTTGACTGAGAGTCAAAACACAAGAGTTTCATTCGTCTGCCCCATAATGTCAACACCCCTTTTCAGCATGAAGTTAGAATGAGAACAATCATTGCCCAGGTATCCCTGAAGATTGAGAGAATTATCAAATGAGAGGGAGGAGATGTAACTGAGAAATTAGGATTTAACAACTGATTATGATACTGACTCAATACATAGATCTTTCTTTTTAGTTTCTAATGTGTTAGAATAACTGGAATAAATTACCTGAAATTGTTGAACTGTAATCCAGTAGCCTTGATCTTTGATAATGATTGCATAACTATATAGTTTTCATCGTGTGACCATGTGATTGTAAAAACCTTATAACTGATGCCCCTTTACCCAGTGTATGGGTAGATGAGTACAAAATGAAGACATGCATGAGAAAAAAAAAAAACATGAGCATGACTTCTGGTTCTGCTATGGATTGGCAGGAAAAATAAATCACTTTTCACTTTGGGTTCAGTTGCTATGAGGACACACACATTCGTTTTCTATTGCTCCCCCAACAAAGGAACACAAACATAGTGTTTAAAAGAGTACTGCTTTGATATTGCACAGTTCTGTAGGTCAGAATTCTGGGAAGGCAAGCGGGGTCTCATCAGGCTGAAATCAAGATGTCAGTGGACTGTGTTCTCCTCTGGAGCTCTCTTCCAAGCTCATTCCTGTTATTGACAGAATTCTCCTCTTTGGGGCTGTAGATCTGAGGTCCCCATTCCTTTGCTGGCTGTCAGCCCCTTGAGACTGTCTGCATTCCCTCTTGCATGGCCCCCTCCATCTTCAGAGCAGCAACACTGTGTCCAGTACTTCTGTGCTCTGACTCTCTGACTTTCTCTTCTGCCACTAGCCAAGGAATGTTCTCTGCCTTAAAGGGCTCAGGTGATTCGATTAAGCACACCCAGATAATCCCCCTCTCTTAAGGTCGACTGTGCTATACAACATAACGCCATTATGGAAGTGATATCTCATTACATTCACAGGCTCCAGAGGATTACAACAGGATATTTTGGGGGCCATTCCTAGAAATTCTGCCTACCACAACACACGTAGCATGCATATCAGGCAAGATTATTGCTAAGGTACTTTCAGATGAAAATTGCCTACTTCTAATTGCCTCTGAGTAACTCTGGTATGGTCTCCTGATTTTCTATTGTTGGATTTCATTTCACTGCCTCCCCTATGATCAGATTCCAGCCAAGCTAGAGCCACTCTTCCTCCTCAATCATTCAGCCTTCCTTTGTCTCTCTCCTGAAAGCCAAAATTAGCTTCCTCTTTTCACTTCTACTTTTCCTTTGGATTTTAAACTACCACTAGGTGTTAAGTAGTTTTGCTTTCTTTCATTCATTTATTTTTCTCCTAACAATCCTGCTGGCTGGTCACTAGTATCTCCATTGCAGATTAGAAAACTGAGGCTCACTGTGGTTGAATATCTAGCCCAAAATTAAACAAAAAATATGTGCTGCTTTGAAGCTGTTGTGTACCCCAGAAAAGCCATGTTCTTTAATCCTCATTCAATATTGCTGGGTGGGATCTTTTTTATTGTTTACATGGAGATGTGATCCACCCAATTGTGAATGGTACCTTTTCATTAAGTGGTTTCCATGGAGATAAATCCATCTGTTCAAGGTGGGGTTCCCTATTGAAGTCCTTTAAGAGGGAAATATTTTGGAAAAAGCTTTAGAGCCCACAGTGCTGACAGAGCCCACACAGCCAGAGACCTTTGGTATGCAGAAGGAAAACACCCCTGGGGAAGCCTTATGAAATGAGAATAGAAACCTAACAGACATTGTCATGTGCCTCCCCAGCTCAGACATGTGTCCAGAAGGCACAGATTCCAGCAGATGCCAGCCAGCTGCCTTCCCAAACTGGCCGAAGTGTTCCAAATGGTATCAACCTTTCTTGAGTGAAGGAAACCTCTTCTTGGTGCCTTAATTTGGACATTTTCCAGACCTTAGCGTTGTGAATGTGCAACTTAAACTCCCTTTTTAAAATCTGTTCTGTTTCTGGTATATTGCATTCCTGCGGCTTTAGCAAGCTAAAGCAGAGTAAGTGCCAGGGTCTCTGACACACCAGCATCCATCCCTTTTCCATAACCTGTCAGTGTGGGGGGAATGATCAGGCTAGGAGTGGTAGAAGGGAGGAGAAAGCACACCAATTTCCTCCCACCTCAAGCTCCTACCTTAAAATGAGGTGAAGATAGAGTGGGCCACCGTGGCTCAGCAGGCAGAGTTTTCGCCTGCCATACCAGAGACCCAGGTTCAATTCCTGGTGCCTGCCCATGCAAAAAAAGTAATAAGGTGAAGATGAAGCCCTAGAAGTATAGAGAGTCTTTGTACTACTGGAGGTACCTCAGTCTGTGATAGATGGTGGGTATGATGGTCCTTCTGGTGGGTAAAAGCCACTTGGGAAAAACACACCCATTGATTCCTATTCACAACCCTCAGATTGGTAAAATTTAAAAGTTTTTCAAACCCACATGGTGGGAACCTATTCCTACCAGTGAAAGCATAAATTGGTATAACAACTTTGGAGAGCAATTTGGCATTAACTAACCAGTAAAGAAGAAGACAAGCATTCCCCAGACCCAGCAATTCCACTTCTGTGTACATGCCCTAGAGAAACTCCCCAGTATAGGCAGAAGAGGTCATGGCCAAGAATGTATCATTTATAGTTGGGAAAAATACAAACCAACAGAAAATAAGATCAATTGAGATGAGTGCATGGAAAAGGAACACCATGCACCAGTAAAAATGAACCAGTGATATACATATTAATAGAAGTGAATCTCACAATTATAATGTGCAAAGAAAAATTGTAGAAGATAGATTCCATATGATACCAATTATGTAAAATTTAAGAATGTGTAACATCATGCATTGTTTAAGGAATCATATATAATAGTAAAACTATAAATAAATGCAAGGGACTAATAAACTCAGATTTCAGATAATGGCTACCTTCACACAGGAGAGAAGGGATTATGATAAGAAGTATATCAGGGGCTCCCACTACAGACAATGGTTTGTTTCTTAATCTAAGTGATGTCCACAATATTGCTCTTTAAGTCATTTTTCATATGTGAACTATTTCATAATAATTATTAAACTAATGAATAACCACTGGTGACATTCTCATCACCTAACATTTATAGAGAAGAGCAAGAAGCAAAATTCGATATCTGGTATACTCCCAGTTTTGTTAAGAGAGAACAACTCAAAAGATAAAACAAATTTAGATTAAAATTTTTTAAAAGACCAGCAAGTAATACCTCAGAACTGTTATAAGTCTGAGGATGATTTTTATTGTTTTCTTTATACTTAACACTTTATAATTTTTTCCAAACTTTTTATGATGAGTATATATTGCTTCCACAATCAAAATCAAATATTGTTTTTTTTCTTTTAAGATATATTTCCTCACCCTGGAAACCAGGGTAAGGTAAATTTTAGCCTAAAATCAGGGAGTGGGGGGATTTATTTACCCTTCTGCTGCAGGCAAACTTTGTACTACAACTTGGAGGAAACTGTTGAAGTAAATATACCATATCAAGCTTAGAGTCTGACAAAGCCAAGTTCAATCCTGGCTCCAACACTTACCAGGGAGCTAACTTGAGTCTCAATTTTCTTATCTGTAAAATGGCAATTAAAATATCTACCCTGCTTCCTCCATGGGCCATTGCAAGGGTAAAATGAGATAAGAGCCATAGGAGTGCTTTGTAATCCATGGCAGATATTCCTACAGCAGCTACTACACATCCTGCTTTCTGGGAGCTCATAGTGTGAGAAGATGGACAACACTGTCAGTAGAACAATCCAAGACAGAGTGATAGGCACAAGAACAGACAACTGTGTGGTTATGGAGAATAGGACTTGATTAACCCTGGCTGGGGACTCGTTTTGATTTGCTAAAGCTGCCAGAATGCAATATACCAGATGGGTTGACCTTTTTTAATGGGAATTTATCAGTTGACAAATTTACAGTTCTAAGGCCATGAAAATGTCCAAATTAAGGCATCAAGAGGAAGATACTGTCTCTGAGGAAAGGCTGCTGGCATCTGGGGTTCCTCTGTCACGTGGGAAGACACATGGCGATGGCTGCTGGACCTTCTCTCTTGGTTCTGATTTCAATGACTGTCTCCAAATGTCTCTGAGTGTTTCTTTCTCAGCTTCTCTGGGTTTTATCTGTCTTTTGTCCTCTCACAAAGGACTCCAGTAAAGCATTAGACCTATCTTGAATTGAGTGGTCCACATCTCCATGGAAACAATTTAAGCAAAAAGGTACCACCTATGGTAGGTCTGCACTCACAGGAATGGATTAAAAGAACACAGGCTTTTCTGGTGTACAAGAAAGATTCAAACCAGCACAGGCTGGTCCAAATGGAAAGGAGTGATATTATGACTAAAATAGGAGGGATAAATTTTGCCATCAAGCAACTCAAAACACACTTCTAGAAACCAAGCAAACACATCTCAAACACCACATGAACAATACAAAGGAGGCGAAGCGCAGCCGAAAGATCTTTAGGAAGCAACTAATCTAGGTTTGAATCCTGGTTCTCTCATTTCCCTACTAAATGGCCGTGGACATGGGCAAGCACACAGTCTTTCAATTCCTGCTTTTTCATTTGTATCAGAGAGAGAAAAGTGCTTACCTCATGGGTCTTGCGGAGAGAACTGATTGAACCACAGATTGAGCATTGAGCACCTTCCCCGGGTCAGGAAGTTCTAGGAGCTGGGGATAAAAAGGGACTCAAACAGACAAGGTCCCAGCCCTCAGAAAGTTTAACTCTCTGCATTAGTTTCCCAGGGCTGCTGTAAGAAAGTTCCACATGCTGGGTGGCTTCACACAACAGAAATGTGTGCCCTCATGTCCAATCAAGTTGTTGACAGGGTTGGTTTCTTCTGGAGCATCTGAGGGAGAAACTGTTCAATGCCCCCTTCCTAGCTTCTGGTGGTTGCTGGCTATTCTTGTCATTTCTTGGCTTATAGCTGCATCACTCCCTAAAGGAGATAATACAGATCAGTCCTACAGGGTGCAGCCAATAAATGCTTGTGCCAGAGGACACGTTACTAACACCAAGAAACCCCATAGGGTGGTCTGCAAAGGGCTTGGGGAGGTAGAGAGGGTTTTCAGATATTTCAAGGATTGGTATGGGACATAGTGTAAGGAGAGGAATAATTGAGTGCAAACAATGTATCCCTTGTAATAATGCATTTAGTCCTCACAGCAACTGTATGGGGTGGATACTATTATCATTCCCATTTTACAGATGAGGAAACTGAGGCACGAATCAATGTAGCAGCTTATCCAAAGTTGCAAAAGTCATAAAGCCAGGATTTGGGGTCACTCCATTTGCTGTTGCAAATTGCATTCTACTGTCTCTCCAGATTGGTGAATAACCTTAGTTTTAAAAGCTCAGGGCTTTCTTTGGAAGCTGGAAGCTCTGATATTTGAGTGTTTAAGCCACAGCAAATGGCTGTCTGTCTGTCTAAGCATGCCTGCGGGGATTCCTGGCAATACCAGAAGAGTGAATTTTTCTACAGAGCAGGCAGTGCCCAGAGTTCTCAGATGCTAATGCACGATTTCCTCTCTTCTCTTTCAGCTCACAGTCCCACACTTCCCTGTGGTGGTCAAGCTGGGACATGCCCATGCCGGAATGGGGAAGGTAGGAGAAATAATTCGCATACCCAAGAACTTCACAGCTTCCCCACACTGCCCGCTCCCCTCTCCCTCCCTCCCTTGGCCACCCCTCGCATAGCCCAGCCACCCAGAACAGTGGGAGTCCCTCCCTTCCCCAAGGCACTTTAGTCTAAGTTCCTGAGGCACCATGTCTCCTTGTACTTAATGACCTCCATCTGGAGTTGTTAGCTAATCACTTCCTGTGATGGTGGTTTAAGATAAATGGATATAAAGCATTTTATAGATAGTGATCCTTTCATTAGGCGAGGGTGTTGTCATCATCTCCCCAGCTGCATTGTAAGCTCTGTCTTACTCATCTCTTTGTTAACTGCAGGTCTAACACCTAGGGAGTAGCAGATGCAAAGGGCTCCATGGAGGAAGGCCCTGGAGTCAGTTAGCTCCTGCCAAAGAAAAGAATATATTTTACATGGTCAGACAACACTCTGACAAGTGTGTTGGTCAGACTTTCTCAGTTGCAAGTGTACAAACCCAACCCAAATCAGTGTAAGGGAAAAAAAAGATAATGTATTGTTTCAACCAATTAAGACGTCTGGGATACTTCTGATAGATGCAAGCAGGGCTTCAATCCAGGAGCTCAAAAGATTTTGTCAGATATGTCTCTACATATCTCTTGTCTCTGTTCACCCCTATTGGACATTGTCTTCATGTAGTCAGATAGCTGTGAGAGGTCCCTAAGTTCTCCATCCCAGGGAAAGAAAGATCCTCACTCCTTCCAGCATTTCTATGGACCTTGTTTGGCTTTGTTTGAGTTAATGTGGCCACCCCAATAACAAGAGGATGTGGAGGCAGATTCAGCCTCACTCAAGCCATATGGATGAGTCACACAAGAAAGAGAGATTCTGCTCTTAGATAAGGGGTGGGGCTGGGGACATGAGGGGCCACCGCAGTCTATCTCTTTAGCCTCTGACCCACAGAGAACCAAAGAAGAATGTGTGGCTCTCAGCCTGATGCCCCATTAGAAAGATCTGTACCCAAAGCACGTGGCCCTAGATGGTGGGTCCTTGGTAAAGGAGAAAAGTTGCCAAGTAACAGAGGGGAAGTCCCTGTTTTGTATGGGACTGGCCAGCCATAAATCCTAATCCTGTACCTTACAGGATTATTCTTTCCCACCTGGTACCTCTTCTGTCTCCTCTCTTCACCCCATTTGCCTTTTGGCAGCACACAGTGGAAGAGGGCAGGTCAGGGCCTAACCCACAGCTCTGATATTTATGTAAATTTAGATAAGTTACCATCTAACTCTCCTAGTCTTGGCCTCTACATCTGGCAAATGATGATATTTCTAATAATCATGTTTAAAACAAACCCTTTTCTCAATATTATATCTCCCTAGAAGGTAGCCAATCTGAAGGCAGACAGTTTTGTCTGTTTTTCCATAACCATATTCCAGGATCCAGATAGGTGTCTGGCACCCACTAGCTCAATTTGTTGGTGGAGTAGATGGATAAATGCATGCCTCTTTAGATACCACCTGTATTAGTTTCCTGTGGCTGCTGTATCAAATTGCCACAAGCTGGGTGGCCTAAAACAATTTCTGGAGGCCAGAAATCTAAAATTAGTGACACTGTGTGAAATCAAGATGTCAGCCAGGCCACATCCCTCTAGTGGTTCCAGGGGGAAGATCTTGCTTTGCCTCTTCCGATGGCTTCTGGCATTCCATGGCTTGTGGCTGCATCACTCCAACCTCTGCCCCCATCTTCACGTCACCTTCACCTCTGTGTATGTGAAATCTATCTCTGATTCTCTTCTGTAAGGACACTTGTGATGACACTTAGAACCAATCCATATACTCCAGATAATCTCTCCTTTCCTTAAGCTTTAACTTAAACACATGCCAGAAAAAGTCCTTTTTCCAAATAAGATAACATTTCTAGATTCCAGGGATTGGGACCTGAAATCTTTGGGCAGCCATTAGCCTATTACACCGTCTATCTATGTTCCCCACTTCCTCTCTTTCACTTCCTCCTCCACACCCTGCCATCTCTCTCCAGCCCCTCCACTCCACTAATTCAGCTGTCATCATGGTTCTTGAGGATCCCTCCACTGCTAAGTTGGTGGGGGTTTTTTCTGTTCGTATCTGAGTTGTCCTCTATATCATTTAAAGCCCCTGGCCACCCCTTATATCCTGAAACTCTTCACCCAGTGCCCTCGGATTCATGCTCCTCTCCTAGATTTCCTGCCTTCCCTCTGGCCCCTCCTCCCCTGTCTCCTTCAAAGATTTTTCTTCCGGCACCCAACCCTACCCATGGCTGCTCAATCAGCACGCACCATCTGAGCCCTCCGAACACTCTCATCTATTCCTTGGACTTCAGCAGCCATCCACATATCTCCCAAATCACGTTCCCTAACCAGAGCGTCAGGCTCGCATATACAGCTACTTCCCCTATGTCTCCCCCTGGATCTCTCATGGGAAGCTCAGACTCTAAACATCTGACATGATGACCACTCTCCTCCCCAGAAAGTCACCACCTTCTCTTCTTCCTCCTTTGATGACCTTCATCTCTGTATCAGGAACCACTAGTTAGGTGCCCCAGAAAGGGAACTTGGGATTCATCTCCTCTTTCCCACATTCCAAATCATCAACACAACTTGACCATTGTACTTTGTTAATATTTCTCAAACCCGTCCCTTACTCTCCCCCTGCTGCCGCCACCTTAGGCTGCTCCAGTTAAGGTCAGTACATTCGCAAGAATTAGATTCTGTCTCTAAATCTTGTACTAATCCGAAGTGATGAATACAAAGAAGGAAGGACTTAAAGAGCTGGATGTAATGCTTGGAGAGGGTATAAGAGTATCTCTTGGCAACTCAAGCCCAAGAGGTACTTCCAAAACATAGATCTTTAACCATTTTCTATTGAGATGCTTGCCTTTCATTAATTTGTTAAAAATCTTCACTTATTAAGAACATTAATCCTTTGTCATTTTGCAATTTTCTTCATTTGACAGTTACCTGCTCATTTTGTTATTCCATTTTTTAGAATAAAAAAATATATATTTCAAGTAGTTAAACATTTCCATCTTTGAGAGGCAGTATATTATAGTGACTGAGGGGGTTGATTTGAATCCAGGTAAAAGCACTTTTCGGCTGTGAGACACTGGTAAGTTACTTAACCTCTCTGGCCTTATTTTCTTCTTATGTAAAATGAAGATATTAATAGTGTCAGCCTCTTACATTTATCCTGAGGATTAGGAGTCATGATATATAAAGCAAGTATGTAGCATAGTGCCTGGAACACAGTGGGCTCTCAATAAAGCAACTGTCATTATTGTTAGAAATGTTCAAACATGCTCTGGGACCCCAAATCCAACTGAAGTCAATAGGGAAGATATGACTAAACAGCATCAAATAACAAGGAGATTTTAATTCACTTGCTACAAGTTCTGTATGAGTCGATGAGTAATAGGGTGGCCAAAAGCTCTAATCCATAAATGCCCAACAATTAGGAGAAAAATGGACCCAACCTCATTAGTCACAGGGGAAAGGCAAATTAAACCACAATGAACCTGTCACTATATAATTGCCAGCATGGCTAAAAATTTTAAAAATTGATAATACTAAGTGTTCAAAAAGTTATGGAGCCATTGGAAAGCACTTACAGCTTGTGAAAGTGTAAATTGATACAACCACTTTGGAATATACTTTCATATTATTTACTAAGCTGCAGCTACACAGAAACTCTCCTTTTAGGTATGCCCAACCTAAGTACATACCTGAGTGCACTAAGACACGTTCATAATCACCAAAACCTAGGAACAAGCCATATGTTCATCAACAAGGGAATAGAGAAATAAATTATGGTGTATTCATGCAATTAGAATATTTTCAGGAATGAAAATGGATGAATCACAGCTACAAAAACAGTGTGAATGAATCTCACAATTACCATAGGATGAAATAATTCAGTTATCAAAGAATACCTATTGTATAGCTCCATTTATAATAAAATACAAAAACCAGGGAAACTGAATTCTAATATTTAATGGATGCATATTTCGGTGATAACTTTTAAGAAAACAAGAATGTTATTATCATCTTAAAGTCAGAAGAGAAGTTACTTTTGGGGAGGAGGGGGGAATGGTCTTTGAGATGAGGCTGGAATGGAGCTTCTTAGGTGTCTGGCAATGTTCTGTGTCTCGACTTTGGGTGATAGGAATGTGGGTGTTTGCTTTGTAATAGTTCAGTCTTTTCTCATTTTGGTTTCATGGATTTTTCTACGCTGTATTTCAAAATAAGAGGTTTTTAAAATGTGATACACTTTTAGGCCATATTAGTGGAGATATGATATCCAAAACAAAGAAAGTGAGAGCCTGTGCTGTGCTGTGCTGGTCAGTTCACAGTCAGATTGTGTTCCATTCTGGGTTATACACCAGTTAGGGATATTGAGAGAGACATTAACAAATTAATGTGTCCAGAGAAGAATGAATGGAACAGGAAAAAAAAGGGACATCTAGCCTAGAAAGGCTAGAGACAGTGTTACCAGCATCTTCAGAAACTTGAAGATTGTCATGGGAAGGTAGAATCGGACTGACTCTATTCAACGTCTATGGGCAAATCTTGGACCACAGTTATGGGAAAATGGATGTCAGTTGTTCTTAAGAAGCATCTTTCTCTCAATCAGAGGTGAATATTAATAGAATGGTTTGGTCAGAAGTTCTCATCACTGAAGAGCTGGGGGCGATGAACCCTCATTGGAAAGTGTCGAGAGAATTTAGGCATTGTGCTAGGTTCTTAGCCTGAGATGTTCGAAAGTTCTGAAATTGAGTGCAAACCTGCATGTGTGTTTACGTGTGAATGTAGTGTGAGCATTTTGGGGGGGAAGTGTCCATAGCTACTTTTTGCCTCCCACAGGGGCCTATGACCCTCTTGGAAGTTAAGACACCCTGGAGATGATCCCAACATTGTCTTCTAAGGATACAATTCTGTGGTTTAAATCAATAAATATGAGCAGTCCATTGAAAGTCAAGTTCAAGACCAATAGCAGGATATAGTGAATCTAGGGTCTTATTTTTTTTGTTTGTTTGAAGCTGGTGTTGCCATTTTATAAGTTGTGTGTCCTTGGGCAAGTGACTTAATCTCTCTGTACCCCAATTTTCTCATCTCTACAAGGGCATCTTATTAAAATAAGGAAAACAAGCTTCCAATATCCCCAGGAGTGGCTGAGATAACAAATCAACCCCACCCTGAGAGCCGCCTTCTTCTTGTTTCATAAATTCACAGACTGTCAGCACTGGGGAGGGCTCGAGTCCAAGCACCTCACTTAGATGATAAGAACCTGGAGCTCCAGAGAGACAAAGGGTCTGCCCAAGTCCACTATGCAAAGGAGTGTCACAGAATAACAAAACAGAAAGGGAAAGACAGAACTTTGAGTTTATTCAGCATCTACCCCTCACTTTAGAGATAAGAACAGTACTGCCACTACAATAATTATAATAAAAGCCAATACTTCCATAGAGCTTTCTCTAAGGCGGGCGCCATTCTAAGAGCTTCACATATATATTCATTCATTTAATGCAATCCTCACAACAGTCTTACGAGGAAGCTGCTATCAGTACCCCTGTTTTACTGATGAGGAAACTGACGCCCAGACTATATGTAGTGGAACTGGGTTAGACCCCAAGTGGTCTGACTCCAGCAGGTGAAGGGCATTGCCATGGCCGCTGGTTAGTAAGTCCAGACCCAGCTACCTTAGCACTTGCTGCTGTGTGCACAGGTCCTGTTGTGCTTCTATTTAAGAGGAGCCTGGGGTGATGAGTGACAGGGTTGAGGCACCCCTGCAGACAGCCCTGTCTGTTCTAGGGGGACAAGGTGGCAGCTACTACAGATGATGTTTCCAGCAGCCCAGGGATCTCACACACCCCTGCTGGGCCAGGTTTGCTGCTGTCATCGGCTCCAAGCGACCTGGACCCTGATGTCTCCTCCTAGGCTGACTCACTTAACAAGCTTTCCCAGAACCATCCGCTTTTGAAGTGGGAGGAGGCGGCCCAATTACATGGTGATGAAGAGGGAGTGTTAGAGAATAAGCAAGTGGAGGAACAGAGGCCAAGGGAAAGGTTAAGAAATCAAAAGTTTCCTTGCAACTGGGAGACTGCCAGAGAGAAGAGTCAGTCTATGTTTTATGTTCAGTGGAGGCCAAGTTAAGAGACAGCAAGAGACAGGCACCAACCTGCAAAGTGTTCAGTGCAAGGAATGGTCAAGGGCCTGGTTCTCACCTCCTGGTGAAGGAGAATGAGGAGGTCCTGCAACCACTCTACCAGCCTCCCTCTCGTCTGCCATCCCCCTCCCTTTGTGATCTCCTCTCCTTACCCACCACTCCCTGTAGATGGCAACTGGCCTTGTTTATTCTTTGCTTCTCTAAAGTAAAATTGGCCCTTAGGAAGGACTCTATCAGTCCTTTACTTTTTTTTTTTTTTTTTTTTTTTTTGCACAGGCAGGCACTGGGAATCGAACCCGGGTCTCTGACATGACAGGCAAGAACTCTGCCTGCTGAGCCACTGTGGCCCCCCCAGTCCTTTACATCTTAATGAAGATTTTAGATGCTGTGTTCTCTCTGTCAGAGCCTCTGACTTTAGGTTGGCTTCTTTGCAATATCTAATAATGATGGATAGATAGAAAGATGATCGATGGATAGATGATGGATGAGTGGATGATGAACAACTAGATAGATAGTAGATGTGATACAGGTAAGTGATAGAGAGAATTTAGATAGAAAGAGATAGGGTAAGATGATAGAGAGAGGAAGAAGATGGATGGGGGTGGGAGGGTGGACAGATGATGGATTGATAAGAATGGAGGAGAGAGAGATGGAGCATACATACATGCATGGACACACACACATATCCAGTCAGGAGCCATAAAGATTTTTTTCTTCCTTTGGACACCAAAATGCCATGATTCTAAACACAAACAGAAACAAACTTAAGTAGTAATTCTATCAGTCTGTCTAACCTGCTGTTTGTTGTGTCAAAGGCTAAATCATCTGGATAATAGACTCATTTTTCATGTGTGGGCTTAAGGCCAAGACCTCTGCAAGTGGTACTTCCTCTATCACCTCCCTTCTCCTTCTTGCACCTTCTCTATTTCACTGGAAAGAGCCTGGCCTGGATTCATGCCATCTGGGTCCTCATCCCAGCCACCCCACACTCCCTGAGGCCATCAGTACACATCTGGGCACGTTTTAAACCACAAAATGCAGTTTTCCATATGCCAAATGCACATGGTTTTCCTTACCCAATCACATGGAAGAGCCAGTGAGTAAGAGTGTGCTAAAAATATGAAACCCCACATACATGTGAGATGTGGAGGTAAGCGAAGGAGTGGGATGGGCTTTTGATCTGGATCAACCTGGGTTCTGGTCTTGGCTATCCCACTTACTAGCACGTAATTGTGATAGTTTGACTTGCATTCCCCAGAAAAGACAAATTCAAGTCCTAACCCCTAGTCCTGTGCTAGTGACCTTATTTGGAAATAGGGTCTTTGAAGATGCTACCCATTAAGATGAGGCCAAACCATATTAGGGTGTGTGGGCCCTAATCCAGTATGACTGGTGTCTCTATAAGAAGAGGATATTTGAACAGAGACTCAGGGGAGATCACCATGTGAAGACAGAAGAGGCAGAGACTAGAGTGATGCATCTACAAGCCAAGAAATGCCAAGGATTGCCAGCAAACCCCAGAACCTAGAAGAAGCCAGGGGGGAGTCTCTCTTCCAGGTTTCAGAGGGAGTGTGGCCCTGCCAACACCGTGATTTCGGACTTCTGGCCTCCAGAACTCCAGAGCTGTGAGATAATATGTGTATGTTGTTCTGAGTCACTTGATTCATGGTACTGTGTTACAGTGGCCATAGGAAACTAAGATAGTGACCTTAGGCAAATTCCTTAACTTCTCCAGGATAACTCAAAGCTAATTAGATGGGATGAACAAAGCAAGACAGGGAGGGTATTGACAATTTCTGAGTGTCTGTGTGCCAAGACATGTGCCTTCAACATTTCCTTGAATCCTCAGAGGCACCCTGAGAGGTATTTCTTACCCTTGTTTGGAGAGGTTCCACAGGGTTGACTTCCTCAAGATAACAGGTGAGTGGTGGAAGCAAGAGTCGAACCCAAGTCTCCTGGCCTTTCAGCCTGTTTCTTCCTGCTGCCTCGGACCTCAGGAACACCCTGGTAGACTCATCTCTTCCCAGCACAAGGCAAGGAGCCAACTTAATTGGAGAGTTAATTCATAAAGAATTTCACAAAGTCCATCCAAGAAACATGTCAAGTACCTCTGAGACAAGCCACTGAACTTTTGCACATGAACTGTTCTTGTTTTGGGTGTTGACTGATCTCACGCCAGGCCCGGAGCCAAGACCGGGAACACTCATGGCAAGAGAATGATAAGAAGAAGAATGCTGTGGCCGTGGCATGGTATTTCAGAGCCAGTGTGCACCTCCGTCACCCCCAAGCCCCGTGTTGTCAAGAGGGACAGAGGTGCAGCCATAGACTCATAAATTACCTGCTCCTCTGGCGTTGACCCACACAACCCCTCCATGGAAATATAGAATATCATAATATTTTTGAACTGACAAACACTGAGATACAGTAAGCTTCCCTTGTTCTTTTTCTCTATTTTCTTGTGCATTCTGTGTAATGAAGGTCAGAGAAGTCCTTCCTCTAGGGAGTCCCTGAGAAAAACGAAGGGGCTCGCATTGCCTGGGGGTCAGGGAGAGGGGATATTTCTAATTTCCCATGATTTCGTTAGGCTCCTTAGTCTTTCAAACAAAAATAATAATAGCAAGCCTGGGCATTAGACAGTCATATACAGTTTTACAAAGTATATACACACATTATTATTTCTTCCCATTTGAGGCTCCCAATAGTCCTTTGAGGTAGGCATTGTATTAAATCCCATTTGCAGATGAGAGAAGCGGAGATCAAAGAGGCTAAAATGATTTGCACAAGGTCACGCATTATGTGCCATGGCCGCCACATATTCTTCCCACTGATTCCGGCGCTAGGACCAGAGGACGAACCCTTCAGAGAGTTCCACCGGGCAATTGGAACACAGCCTGGGCATCCAATGGGGACCTTCTCAGTCAAGAGGTGCAGCCACAGTCCATTCTCACCGTCACTGGGCAAGAAGACCGGTGGCCTGAAAGTGCAAAGGAAGGTTCTCCTGCCTCCCTGAGGTTGCTGGCACAGGGCAGCCTCCCAGGAAGCTTCTAGAAGTGAAACCCGCCCCACCTCTGGCCTGTTGGAAATAAGTTCACTTGGGAGCAGCTGGCAGTTCTGCTGATGAGTGGCTGGGTTATTTGTGGAGGAAGGCCGAAGAAGGATGTAAACAGTATCTTTATTACTTTTTGGAGTGTGTGTGTATGTGTGTCAGTGTGTGCGTGTGCATCTGTGTGTCCACATGTCTGTGTGTTTGGGGGTAGGATGTGCTCAGCCATCTTAAACACAATTAGCAGCAGCCTCTGTTAGTCTCCAGACAAACGGGACACTGTCAGCAGACCCTGTAGCCTTACCTCGATTTCTGGCCTTCAGTCCTGCATCCTCCAGGGGTGAGGCCAGAAGATGTGAGGGAGGCCATGCAGCAGGACAGCAAATGCTGCTCAATCTTTTTCACATCATGGCAGCAATAGAAAATGTCCTTATTTATACAATTCAGCAGGGGACATAGAGGAGGCTGCCAGCAGCTAAAGAGACCAACCTGAGAGTTCCCAGGCACACCAAGGGCTAAGGGATATTTGTTGGGACACTCCAGGTGATGGACCAAGAGGGTGCGACCCCTGC
The DNA here is from genome assembly GCA_004026745.1 of Myrmecophaga tridactyla. Classification (NCBI taxonomy): domain Eukaryota; kingdom Metazoa; phylum Chordata; class Mammalia; order Pilosa; family Myrmecophagidae; genus Myrmecophaga; species Myrmecophaga tridactyla. The sequence goes on along the minus strand of PVIY010007494.1, from coordinate 49,086 downwards.
AGTCAGGCAAATTCCTCTACCTCCTTGCTAACTGTGATCTGCAGCCGGGTCAACTGGGAGCCACGTAAAACTCCAGACTGCAGACCTGTCCCTGACCTATAAAGCAGAATCTGCATTTTAGCTCATTCTCAGGCCACTTTGCACGCCCATTCATTTTGATCTGAGGACATGAACTCAGATACCCAGAAAGCAGGCACTTTCCGTAATGACCAGGTGGAGGTGTGATGACCCTGGATGGCTCTGGCCAGCTTAGGAGGGCAGCCATAAGAGACCATTTAGCCCAGGGGAGTCTGATCTTCTGATACTTTTAGAATATGCCAGTTCCTTAGATTTCCAATGCAAACTCTTAAAATATTGTCAGCATCTAATTTAAAATCATTTGAAGCTCTGTATAGGCCAAATGAAACGCCTCTGCTGGCCACCGAACACCTTGGGGTACAGTTCGGTGCCTCAAGCTTCAGACCGAAGACTCCCCATTTGGTCTGCTGCTCCCTTTTACAGGGGGCCGTGAAGCCCCGTGGTTAAAGCCACTGGCTGTGCAACTGGCTGGAAGTTCAAATCTCAGTTCAGGCACTTCCCAGTGGAATAACCTTGAACAAACCTAGAGCCTTGCTCTCTTTCTTTTTTCTTTTTTTAAATGTGTAAAATAGTGCCAATCAGCATTCCTTGTGGCTGTGGGGTATCCTGAAGACTGATCAAAATAAAGCACTGAAGGATTTGTAAGGAGATTCTTAAAAGACATGGATTTAATATGGCTTAAAAATAAATAATAATGGGGGAACAAATGTTAAAACAAATTGAGAAGCTTGAAATACAAGTGATCAATGAAAGGGAGAGGTAAGGGGTATAGAAAAAAATAGGGGGAACAAAGCTTAAAATATATTGGGTAAAAGACATGGATTTGCCTTCTTTAGAAACTCAGTGCTCCTTAAACTTTCATGCACACGCACATCACCTGGGGATCTTATTAAAATGTGAATTCTGATTCCCTGGCTCTGGGGTGGGACCTGGGTTGCTGCATTTCTAACAAGCTCCCTCCCAGCTGATGTGGATGCTTCTAGTCCATGATCTAGGCCAGGAGTCAGCCAACTTTGCCTTCGACGAGCCAATTGGGAAGTATTTTAAGGTTTGCCAGTCATTGGTTTCTGCTCACAACTACTCAGCTCTGCCCTTGTAGTGTGAAAGCAATCATTGACAATACCCAAATGGGTGGCTGTGGCTGTGTTCCAATAAAACTTTATTCATAGACAGTGAAATTGGAATTTCATATTCCTTTCATGTGTCATGAAATATTATTCTGCTTTTGATTTTTTTCCAACCATTGAAAACTTGTCAAAACTATTCTTAACTTGCAGACCACACAAAAGCAGGAGACAGGCTGGATTTGACCCACAGGCCGTATTTTGTCCACCCCACTCAAGGCCACCTTCAACTCCCAGCCAGGTCTGCCTCCTCCACCACAGTTTAACCTCAGTGGGTGCACAAGCCACACCGCACAGATTTCACCTCCCCTCCCAGCCCCGGCCAGAGCCCTGGCCGGCGCAAAGCCCCCGTGTCCTTCGCCGGCACAATCAGCAAGAGCCTGGGAAGCCGAGGTGTAGCCTCTCAGCACTGACACTGGTCTGGTAACTCCCTTCCCCTCCGCTCAATCTCAGGGTCATGTTGGAGCTCTATAAACACGTAGTCAAAAGAATCAGTGACCCCGGAGCTCAATAACAACAGAAGGAGTTTTGATTTATTAAGGGGAAGAGCAAAGGAAAGAACCAAGCAGACTGATAAGAAGGATAATTAGGCAGTTCCCTAAACAGTCCATCAAACCCTCAAATCCTCCAACCCTTCTTTGTTCCCATCACCTTCCCTCCACGCCTTCTGGCCCCTGGCAGCACGTGACCCAGGCACTGGGACAAGCACATCCTTTGGGCTCTGGTTTTCCACCTTCAGAAGGATCGTGGGAGGGCGGCAGGCACTGGTATTCATTCACAAACCATTGAATGGATTTGGTGCCCAGCTATTCTGAGTAAGGGACCCAATAAATGTTCAGTGAATATTTTGGCAAAGATTGTACGACAATCTGCTATGTGCAAGCAATGGGCTCAACACTGGGATTGAAAACTCTTGGTTAGGGGGTGCAACAGTTGTTCAGTGCTAGAATTCTCACCTCCCATGCAGGAAACCCAGGTTTGATTCCTGGTCCATGCTCTTCCCCCACCCCACCCCACCCCCAAAAAATAAGTGAAAGCTCTTGGTTTAAATCTAGAGGTAAAAAAGACATGATCCCTGTGTGCAGGGAGTTTACACGCACAAGACATAGAACATACCAGACTACAGTCTAGTGCAGGGATTGGCAAATTACTACCCACAGGCCAAATCCAGCCCATCACCTGGTTTTGTAAATAAAGTTTTATTGTAACATAATCATGCCCATTCATGACTGCATTATCTATGCCTTCTTTCACACTATTTGAACAATTCCAAACGTCCTGCAAAATTTAAAGTATTTTAAGTATCTGGTTCTTTACAGGAAAAGTGAAGATGCTTTGCTGACCCCTGGTCTAATGCAGTGCTTTTCCAAAAACTTTTCTAGCAAACAACAATAAGTAATGCATTTTGCCTTGCCACCTGATTATATATATGAAATATATACTGAGATAAGTTTCACAGATAAGTTACCCTTACTGTGTGCAAGGCTTTCTGATGTTTTTTGCTCTAGTTTATTTCATTTTTTTTTTTTTTTTTGGTGCTGGCTATGACCCATTAAGTTGATTTGATGACTCAGTTCAAACCCCCAGTTTAAACAATACTGGTTTACCAGAAAGAAAATCATGTTTATTTGTTCATTTATTCAAGATATATTTATTGAGTGATTTCTACATGCCAGGCACTCTTCTAGGTACTGGAGGTGCAATATGGAACCCAATAAAGTCTCAGCCCTTGTGGAGCTTACATTTTTGTTGGGGGTGAGAGTGTAGGTGCAGGGAGTAGATGCTAAGAGAATTAAGAAATAGATCTGTGGTATGTCCGGTGATGAAATAAGGAAACAAGAGAAGAAAAGGAGCATGACAGGGGTGTGCCCAGAGAAAGGAGATATGGGGAGGATGGAGGGAAAGAGTGAGCCATGTGGGCATATGGAGGGAGAACAAGGCAGCAGAGGGAGGAACAGCAGGAGAGGCCGAGGCAGGAGCCTTCAAGGACTCAAGCTCAAGGAACAGGCGAATTGAACAGGAGCAAGGGATTGATATAAAAGGTGGTAGGAAACAGGCATAGCAAATTGGAAAGAGCTAGGAGAGGGGAGCCGGGCAGACAATTTACTATACTCAGAGAAGAATGAAGTGAATCCTATAATAGAAATGCAATCTAGTGTGAGAAAGGAGTTCAGATAAAGCGGAACTAGGACGGTGCAAAGGGATAGGGAGCATGACAGTTAGGTTCTGGTATCAGGTTGGCCAAGTGATGATGCCCAGTTGTCTGGTCAGGCTAGCACTGGACTGACCACAGCTGCAAGGACATCTCGTGGTGGTTGATAAACTGGAAGGCTGGGGTATTAAGTCACCAGTCGGTTGATTTCATCTGTGGTTGATCAAATCTGCGATTGACCAAGGCGTGTCTCCCACAATCCAGTCCATTGAAGTCTTTTAAGAAAGAAGAGAGAATTTCCACTGAAGAGAGAATTCTTCAGCCAGCCAGCCTCTCCTGTGGAGTTCATCCAGACCCTCCATCGGATCCACCAGCTTCACAGCCTGCCCTACGGATTTTGGACCCTTCCATTCCCATGGTTGCATGAGACAGCTTTATAAATCTCATGTTAGAGATTGCCCCTGTAGGTTCGGTTTCTCTAGAGAACCCTAACTCACATGGGGGTGATCTCTAATGATTTGTTTATTTGTCACAAAAGCACATATTGAGAGTGTGTATAAGCACCGTGGTGAGACAGCAACCATCCAAAGACAGATGCACAAGAGCCCGCCCTCAAGGGAGCCCCTTTCTAACGGAGAGCAGCTGTCTCAGTTTGCCAGGGCTGCTATGACAAATGCCGCACACTGGTTGGCTTAAACAACAGGAACTGATCGTCTCAAGGTTTTGGAGGTTAGAAGTCCAAAATCAAGGTCTCCGCAGGCTGTACTTTCTCCAGGAGTCTGTAGCGCGCTGGTGCTGGCTTGCCACATCTCTGCCCCCATCACATGGCTTCTTCTTCTGGTTTCTACTATGTCTCTGTCCTTATAAGGACGTCAGCCATTAGGTTAAGGCCCTCCTGTACTCAGTTTGTCCACACCTTAATTAATAATAGGATCTTCAAAGGTCCTATTTACAAATGGGTTCACACCCACAGCAGCACAGGTGAAGGCTTGGCCCCATCTTCTGTGGGGTATATGATTCAATCCCCAGCAGGTCTACACAGATAAATAATTAAAGCATGATAGAGAGGGCGGTGCAACGGTGGCCCAGTGGCAGAATTCTCGCCTGCTATGCCAGAGATCCAGGTTCGATTCCCGGTACCTGCCCATTCAAAAAAAAAAAAAACATGATAGATGGGAAATAGGGGAAGTGGAGCATCTTCAAGGGGTACCAGGTATGACTCCCATAAGGCAGGAAACCTCAGCTGCATCTGAAGCTCATAAGCTAGGGGGATAAAGCGGAGAAAGGCATGCAGGCAGGGAGCCCTGCATGTGCAGAGGCTAAAGAGACCAAGAAAACATTGCAGCCCATTTGCTGTGTTGAGAACAGAGATTCTCCACCCTGCCAGCTCATTAGAAACACCCAGGAAGCTTTTAATTATACCGTGCCTGGGACCCACCCCCAGAGACTCTGAAGTCATTGCCTAGAGAAGCAACCAGACCAGGCCCGGGAATTTTTTTTTTTTTTAAAGCTCCCCAGGTGATGCCAACATGAAACCTGTGTTGAGAAGGTCTGGCTGGAGTGAGACAAGAAAGAGCAGGTGAGACAGGAAAGAGACAGAGCCACATCATAAGATGCATTTTATGCTGCACTCTAAAATTTGGACTTTATCTTCTAGATAAGAGAGAGAGACCCTCTGGCTGGTTTTAAGGAAAGAAGGCATTCCGGTGGTAATGTGACAATAGAAAGCAGGTGTGGGGGTTGGGGTAGGGAAAGATTAGAGGCTGGAGACCCATTAAGGAAGAAACTGTAACAGTTCATAGAAGAGGTGATAAGGGTTTGAATGCAGGTGGCCCCCGAGGCAGGAGGAATGAGATAAGGATGTATCAAGAGACGTGAAAGAAGCAGAATGGAAAGCTGCTGGGCAGAAGAAAGTTGAGAATGTGCTGATTCCATACCCAGAAATTCGAGGTCCAGCGGAAGGATTGGCTTGAAGGGGAAAATAATGAGTTTGTGTTTCTGTTTTGGGTTTGGGGCTGGGGGAGGGGAGGCAGTGCATTGTCCAGGAATCGAACCCGGGTCTCCCACATGGAAGGCAAGCATTCTACCACTGAACCACCCATGCACCCCGTGAGTTCAGTTTTTAACCTTTCAAGTTTGAGGTACTGTGAGCTCTTACTCTGTGCCAGGCCCTGTGCCGCCAGCTTTATGGAATGGACGTTGTCTCATGTCATTGTCACAACAGCTCTGTGAGGTGGGTGATCTTCTCATCCCTATTTTATAGAAGGGAAAACTGAGGCTTGGAGAAGTGAAGGAAATGGGGGAAATGATGATGCCTACAATTGCATACACATGCCACTTGACACAGAGCTTGGTACATGGTAGGTACTCAAAAATGGCAGTATTATTAATTATTATCATCTTCTCCCCTTGTGGGAAGGAAACATGGGCCAAGTCTGCAGGGGAGGAGATTTGGTCATGTTTAATACCCTTGTTTAGACAGATCCTGCAATTTTTATATACATACAATTATATTTATAAAATTATTTTATATATCTTGCTAGACCCACACTGGTCTGCTGCTGCTTTGTATATTTGGTTCTCTAATTACGCATCTCAAGTGCCTCTTGATGTTACCCCCTTCTCCAGCTCTATCTCACGCCCACCCCATAATTTTTTCATTTTTTAAAATTTCTTCTCACGAAGTTCATCACTGTCCACTTGCATTTGTTCTGTTCCATGAGGGAAAATGCTTTGTAAGCCATCAACCCGTGTTGATTTTTTTCTCGTGGAGAGAAGGGAGACTTTATTTATTTTTTTAATATAGCTGCTCTCGCCTGATCCAATGCCAAGTAAACAAAGTGGCTCTTCATTTCCGAATCTCCCCCATCTCTATTGTGCCCGGAGTCTTTTTATCAGCAGAGTCTCTTGGGCTGTCTCTCCCAGAGCTTGGAACAGCAAATAAAAATGTTCTAAAAGTGAGGGCTGTGAAAATAGAATCCCATCTAATAAGGCCACAGCGAGTAAGACTGTTGCTCTCTTGGCGAGTACAGAAGCAAATGCTATATTTAATGTCATGGCAATGCCGATTGCTCAAACGTGGCCTCAGCAAAAAGCACCAGTCAGCCTGTGTCGCTGGTATCTGACTCAGGGCAAGTCGCTGAGGCAGCTGCAGGGAAAACTCAGAACCAGGCCACCACCCTCCCAAAGACCCCTGTCCTCATGCCTGGGGATTCCCACCCCTGGAGGGTATGTCATCTATGAACCCACCTTCTATCTACTGCACCTTGATATCAAAACTCACCCTACCTGCAAGCAAGGGGTAAGGGGTATGGTATGTATAATCTTTTTTTCTCTATTATTGTTTTATTTCTTTTTCTGATGTCTTTTTATTTCTTTCTCTAAATCGATGCAAATGTTCTAAAAAATGATGAATATGCAACTATATGATAAT
>PVIY010007494.1:0-42199 GCA_004026745.1 Myrmecophaga tridactyla | reverse complement strand
AAAACTCACCCTACCTGATGCTGAGTTAAATAGCCAGACACCAAAGGACAATATTGTGTGATGTCACTTATATGAAATACCTAGAAGAAGCAAGTACAGAGAAAGGGAGAGAGGGGATTATAGGTTATCAGGGGTTGGGGATGGGGGTGGGAATGAGCAGTAATTGCTTGATGGGTACAGAGACTCTGTTCAGTGTGATGGCACAGCTTTGATAATGGATGGTGGTGGTGGTAGTTCAATATTGTGAATGTAATTACTGTCACTAACTTATACACATGATAGTGGCTCAAATAGGAAATTTTGTGTGGTATATATATTATTACAATGAAAAAAAATTTTTAAATACTTAATCCACCTGTGTCCCCCTTCACAGACTCATAAATACCAGTGTGAAAGAAGGCTTCCAAAGGTCCAACTTTCCATCCTCTTATGGATTACATTGTCCCCCTAAAAAGACATGATCAAGTCCTAACCTTGGTTCTGTGAAGGTGACCTTACTTGGAAAGAGGGTCTTCGAAGATGTTATTAGTTAAGAGGAGGCCAAACTGGATTAGGGTAAGCCCTGAGCTAATATGACTACTGTTCTTATAAGGAGAGGAGATTCAGGCACAGAGAGAGAAGGTAGCCATGTGACAGAGGCAGAGATTGAGCTATGCCTCAAGTCAAAGAACCCCATGGATGGCAGGACCCTGCGGATTGCAGAGGAAACAGGGCCCAGTGAATACCTTGATTCAGACTTCTAGCCTCCAGAACTGAGAGACATCCATTTCTGTTGTTTTAAGCCACCCAATTTGTAGCACTTTGTTAGGGGCTGCCTTAGTTCTTCCAGCTTTGAGATTAGGTCTCTGATTTGAAGTCTTCCTTCTTTGTTAATGTAAGCATTTAGAGCTATAAATTTCCCTCTCAGCACTGCCTTCAGTGCATCCCATAAGTTTTGTATATGTTGTATTTTCATTTGCCTCAAGATATTCCCTAATTTAACTTCTGATTTCCTCTTTAACCCATTGGTTTGTTTAAGAGTATGTTGTTTCATTTCCACGTATTTGTGAACTTTCCATTTCTTTCCCCAGTACTGACTTATAGAGTCATTCTGTGGTGGTCAGAGAATACACACTGAATGATTTCAATATTTTGTAATTTATTAAGGCTTGTTTTGTGGCCCAGCATATGGTCTATCCTGGAGAATGATCTGTGCGCACTCATGAGGAATGTGTATCCTGTTCTTGGTGAGGTGTTCTACATATGTCTGCAGGTCTCGCTGGTTTAGTGCATCGTTCAAATCCTGTACTTCATTACTGATCTTCTCACTAGATGCTCTATCCATTCCTGAGTGTGGTGTTAAAGTCTTCTACTATTGATGCAGAACCAACTTCCCCTCTCAAATCTGTCAGTATTTGCTTCATATATTTTGGGACTAAGTTGTTAGAGATATATATTTATAATTGCTACATATTTCTGTTGAATTGTCCCCTTTTGTTTGACTTAAAGTCTATTTTATCTACTATTCGTATAGCTACCCCAACTCTCTTTTGGTTACTACTTGCATGGTATATATTTTTCCATCCTTTCACCCTCAACCATCTTGAATCTTTCTTTCTTTTTTTTTTTTCTTTTTTTTTCCGCATGGGCAGGCACTGGGCATTGAACCCAGGTCTCCGGCATGCCAGATGAGAACTCTGTCTGCTGAGCCACCGTGGCCTGCCCCCATCTTGAATCTTTGACTTGCATCTTTTTTATCCATTCTGTCAATCTCTCCCTTTTAACTGGAGAGTTTAACCCATTACATTTAAAGTTACTACCGAAAATACAGGACTTTCTTCTGCCATTTTGCTATTTAGCCTTTGTAAATCTTAGGCCTTTTTTTTGTCCCTCCCCTTCCATTAAAGCCAACTTTCTTTTTTATTTGCTTTTTTGTGTGTCGTACCATATTGAACGCCTGCTCATTTCTATCTGGATATATTTTTCACCTATTTTTCTTGTGGTTACCACGGGGTTAAAATTTAACACTCCTAAATGTCTAACTATCTTTGGTTTGCTTCCTACTTAATTTCAGTAGCATGCACGTATACTTTTCCTATACTTCTCCACTCACCACTCCTTTTTGTACTTTTACCACTTATATCTTTGTACATTGTGTGTCCCAAAACCCCTAGATTTATCATCACCTTTTATGCATTTGCATTTTAGCATCTGTAGAAAGTAAGAAGTGAAGTTACATACCAAACAGCATAATACAATAATACCAGCATTTATAATTACCCAAATGGTTACCTTTACCACAGGTCTTTATTTCTTTATGCTGCTTTGAACCACTGCCAAGAGCACTTTCCTTTCAGGCTGAAGAACTCCCTGTAGTATTGCTTGGAGGGCAGATCTAATGGTGATGAATTCCCTCCACTTTTGTTTATTAAGAATGTCTTCATCTCTCCCTCATTTTTGAAAGAGAGTCTCACAGATATAAAAATCTTGGTTGGTTGTTGTTTTCCTTCTGCATTTTTAAGTATTTCAACTGACTACCTTCTCGCCTCCATGGTTAATGGTGGAAAATTGAAACTCAGTCTAATTGGGACTCTAACAGGTTGCTTTTCTCTTGCAGCTTCCAGAACTCTCCCCTTATCCTTTGTATTTGATAGGGTAATCAGTATGTGATGGGAAGTATTTTTCTTCATGTTTAAACTGTTTGGTGTTCTCTGGACTTCTTGGATGTGCCTATTCACATCTTTTGCTAAGTTTGGGAAGTTTTCTATCGTTATTTCTTTGACTATTCCTTCTGCCGTTTTCTCACATTTTTCTCCTTCTGGGATTCCTGTAATCATATAATTGTGCACTTGATGGTGTTACAGAGGTGTCTTAGGTTCTTTCCACTTTCAATATTTCTTTTTTCCTTCTGTTCCTCAGCCTGACTCATTTCAAGTGTCTTCTCTTCAAGCTCACTGACTCTCTCCTCTGCCAGCTCCAATCTGCTTTTGAAACTCAACTATTTCAATTATTGTGCTCTTCAACTCCAGTAGTTTTGTTTGGTTCCTTTTTAAATTTTTAGACTCATATTGTTCATTCACTGTTTTCCTGGTATTCTTTCTTTCTTTCTCTGTACTTTCCTTTAGCACCTTGAACTTTTTTTTCTCCTTAAAATGCAATTTTATTGAGATACATTCACATACCATACAATCCACCCAAGGTATACAATCAATGGCTCACAATATCAACACATGGTTGTGCATTCATTACCATAATCAATTTTAGAACATATTCATTACTCCTCCTTCAAGATTTTGTAAGATCTTTTTTTAAAGGCTATGTTCGGTGTGGTAGTTTGAAACTGTTGTGTACCCCAGAATAGCCATGTTCTTTTCCTAATTCAATCTTGTGGGGCAGACCTATTATTTAGGGTGGAAACTTTTCATTAGATTGTTTCCATGGAGATTGACCCACTCGGTTGTGAATATGACCTTTTGACAAGATTGCTTATATGAAGATGTGACATGCCCAGTTGTGGGTGTGACCTTCTGATTAGATGGAGATATGACTCCGCCCATTTAAGGTTAGTTGGTTGGAGTCTTTTGAAAGAGGAAATATTTCCCAGACCATGCACCCCACCCCCACCCCCAAAATGAAAAAGAGGAAACAGTTTTTGGAGAGAACTCAGAGCTGACACTGACAAAGATGTTTGAAGCTGCAGAAAGAAAATGCCCCTAGGGAAGCTGTTTGAAATCAAAAGCCAAGAGAGAAAGACAGCAGACTTCACCAGATGCCTTCCGATGTGACAGAGAAACCCTAGACACCTTTGGACGTTCTTGAGTCAAGGTATCTTTCTCTGGATGCCTTAGTTTGGACATTTTATGGCCTTAGAACTATAAACTTGTAACTTAATAAATTCTCTTTTTAAAAGCCATTCCATTTCTAGTATATTACATTCTGTCCGCATTAGCAAACTAAAGCATTCAGTATGTCCACATTCTTGTCTTTTTCGTTGTGGTGTTTTCTGTATTTTTATCCTCTTCCTTTGAATAGGCCATAATTTCCTGTTTATTTTGTACTCTTTTGTTGTACACTGTACATTTTAATATTTTAAAATAATAACTCTGGGATTTACTCCCTGCGATGTCTGCTTCTTAGTTTTGTAACCAGCTTATAATGGCAGAGATTTTTTTTTTAGCTTCAGCCCTTCTATCAGAAAGGTCTGCCCAAGGCAAATATAATATACAAGGTTTTCCCTGCCTTTCCAGGCCTCTGTCTTATCCTGGGCTTTTGCTTGCTAGTTGTTTTGGCATTCCCTTTTTTAAAGGACTTTGATTATCCCCTCTCTTTTCCAGGAGACAAGCCTCCTTCTTCTGGTGTTTGAAGCTGGGAGATCTTTGGCCCAGACTGTCTGCCTCTGTGGTTTTTTACACTCCATTTATTGTCTCACTCCACTTTTCCCAGAAGGGCAAATTCTGGGAGGAGGATCATCCTAGAAAGGACTTTCCCAAGTCAATTTTTTCCAGCCAAAACAGGGCCAGGGTCCCAAGAAGGGGCACAGTCTGTCTCCAAAATGCCTAGGGAGAGAATCAGGGGATCAGGAAGGGCATCAAAATTTCTCTGATAGCTCCCCAAAGCTGAGCTTTCCTGGCCTGCCCAGCAAATACAGCCCTCAGCTAACTGCCCCCTACAGTCCTTAGGAGCTGCTGCATCATTAAATCTCCATGGCTTCTGCACCTGTCTAGGGATGGTTTAAGCAATGGCTGCGGTAGGTGGAAACAACTGCTCCCAGAGCCAGGACCCAGTGCTCTGAATTCGCTAATCAAAAGCTATGATCAACAATCAGCCATGCCCAACCCTGTTCTTGGGGAAGAGGATGTTTATGTCCCTTTCTGTCACCAGGACCCACCATGAGAGCAGGGGATGGGCACCAGTAGCTGCCACCTGGAGAGAGCAGTTTTCAGTTCTTTACCGTTATTTACACACCCCCTTCTTCCTGCTCTTCCCTGAAGCTGTGCAGTGTTCTTCTTGCCTCTGGAGCTTCAAAATAGTTGTTTCAGACAGTTCCTGCCTATTTGATAGTTGTTTTGGTGGAAGGACTGAGTCCTGGAGCTTCCTACTCTGACATCTTCCCCAGCAGTCTTCCCTCATATGGCTCTTTTGACAAACTAAGTCTTATACCAGCCTCAGCACCCCATTTACCTTCATATTTTGTGTCCTTGCATAGTGTGTTTTGAGACAATTACAAGTGTTTTGCAGCTTGCTCTCCAATCTCCCCAAATAAACCAAGTAGAGAAAGAAGTCTTACTCTGAGGACTATATGAAAAAGAGTTAGGCAGTCCAAGTTAATGCATATCAAACATTTGAGCATGCTTGTTGGATACTTTAACATACAAGCTTTTATTTGGATTTTATTTTAACAAAAAGACAATCAAATACTTGGGCCACACTCAGGCTCCTCTATGGTTCACTGAAAACCAGTCAGCTTAAACTGTCTTCCAGCCAGTGGTATTCTGGAAAACTGACTCTTTGAGGAGAAAAAGCCCTACTTTGTACTGCTTGCCAATTTCTGTGGTGTAAATACTCCCACCATGAACAATCGGCTCACAAAATTCCTAAATATTTGGCAGGTGTCTTTCATAAGCCAGTATGAGCCAACTCCAGGACACCACTGCTTCTAGCCCTCAGGCATAGTTGGTGGTTTATGGTAGAGCCCTTTTGAATGCTATTGCTTAGTCACTATCAGTGACACCACAAGGCCTTGGGACCTTTGACTGGATAAGCAATTAGGGTGTGTTGGAGAGCAGAGGAGCAGAAGCAAAGGAACTAGAGTTACTGAAGTACAGGGACTTTTTCTTGTAAGAAATAGCTAGAGCATGGCCCCAGGGACTGAGATGGTGACACTTTCTTAAGCCAAGTCCTCCCACACTCACTTGCACCCTACAGACATCAGATCACACCCTGGGGTGTCTATCCCTTGGGATTCATCCTTCCAGGCCCAGCTGATAAAACTTCTCCCTTTTAAGTCTTTCTCTGACTTGCCCAACTTCCGAGACTTATGCCCTCCTTTGAACCAGCTCTGGACCTAGCACAAGCCTCTTTTATTGCACCCTATCACTGTCCTGCAATTGCTTGTCAGTTGTCAGTTGCCTGGGCTTGAGGGCAATGTTTGGAGCCCCAGTACCTATCTCAGGGCCTGGTACATTCGACATCTTACTCAACAGATATTGAGCTCTCATGTTGGTGCCCTGGGCACTGAGAATGCAATGAGGAACCCAACAAAGCCCCTGCCTTCATGAAAGTTATGATTTTAGAAGGTACATAATAAGTTATTGTCTCAAAGTCAGTCCCCAGTGGTCACTGCTCTTAACTGGGTGAGGAGAATTTTTCATTTATTTTAACCTTAGCATGGAACCTGCAAATAAATAGGGCCACCCTTCATATTCTTTTGTCTTTATTTTTTAATTACGGCTTGGAATAGGGATTTGAATGCCTATTAAGGTACCATAGCCATAGGCTAGAAGTTGTGGGGAAAGATTGCTGGTATATACTTATCCACAGTAAAGCATTAGTGCCCCAGGAAAGTTTGTTTCACGGGGCAGCCTTGGGAAGAAGGAGGATAGATGGGGTGTATTTGATAATTCCTAAAGAGAGGGTAAGTAAAAGGCTCAAGGTTTGTGCTTCCCAACAGCCAGGGACCCAAGTAAATCCCAGTTCTGGGGATGAATGGAGCAGTGGCAGATTCTGCCCTTACTAATTTGTCCAGGGCCAGTCACCCTAGTTACCCACTGGTTGTCCTGGGCACAGGAGGCATGAAAGAAGAAGACAAATATAAGGGAGGTAAGTGATAGGGAAGAAAGAAAAAGTGGAGAGACGGGATGAAGGAGAAGGGGAGAGGGATCATTTGGGAAAATTTGCACTTGTGCAGAATACCGAACTCTAGGAGAAGCTTAAAGGCCATCCCCAGGCTGCCCCTGCAGCACCTTAACCTTAAAAATTAGGGTGTAATTAATATTTTAAAACTTTAATGTATGTGTGAGACAAGCAAAAAATGTTTATTTGTACAAAATTTATATTTTGACTAGTGCATTTCCTAATATAACTTATGTGGACAGCTTAATCAAACACCATAGTACTTGGAACCTTGTGTAGGGCATGAGATTTTGTAGGTTTGTCCAGAGTGATGCCCAGATAAATCCCAGAGCGATTTGAACAGTGAATAAGGAAGTAGTTGCAGAGTCCCCTGGGGGGGATGGTGAGAAATGGGGAAAATTAAACTTCCCCAAGTGGAGAATTCTTTATATTCTCACAGGCAGTGGGGACAGCCAAAGCAACAGACCAAGCCTCCAATCTTGGGGTTTGTTCATATGAAACTTAATCCCGCAAAGGATAGGCTAAGCCTACTTAAAATTAGGGCTAAGAGTCACCCCCAAGAGAACCTCTTTTGTTGCTCAAATGTGGCCTCTCTCTCCAGCCAACACACCAATCATACTCACCACCCTCCCTTTGTCTACATGGAACATGACTCCCCAGGGGTGTGGACCTTCCTGGCAATGTGGGACAGAAATCCTAGAATGAGCTGAGACTCAGCATCAAGGGATTGAGAAAATCTTCTCGACCAAAAGGGGGAAGAGCAAAATAAGACAAAATAAAGTGTCAATGGTTGAGAGATTCCAAACAGAGTCGAGAGGTTACCCTGGAAGTTATTCTTATGTGTTATATAGATATCACCTTTTTAGTTATGGTATATTGGAGAGGCTGGAGGGAACTGCCTGAAAATGTAGAGCTGTGTTCCAGTAGCCATGTTTCTTGCAGATGATTGTGTAATGATATAGCTTTCACAATGTGACTGTATGATTGTGAAAACCTTGTGTCTGATGCTCTTTTTATCTACCTTATCAACAGATGAGTAAAACATATGGAAGAAAAATAAATAATAGGGGGGATCAATTGTAAAAAAAATTAAAATTAAAAAATTTAAAAAATTAGGGTGGATTATAGTCAAGATTTGAAACATCCCTATAAATTAACTGTTCTGTTAATTATCCAATGTATTTTAGAACAACCCATATTCTTTCTCAATTAATTAATTTTAAATATGAAACTTTATGTTGCAACCATAAATATGAGGCTTATAGGTCAAATAGCTTTTCCTAATATACAATTGAAATACATATTTAGCTGTTAACATTGAAAATGTTGATTTGTGGACCCATTAAATCATCCTGCGAACCACCAGTGTCATGCACGCCTAATGCAGAACAGACTTGGAGCAAGTTTCAATCCTTGGCTAATGGGCAGCCCTGAGCAAGTCACCTCCGCCACTTTGTGTGTCAGTTGCCTCATTGGCAAAATGGAAGGGCTGACCTGGTGACCACTTGGGTGTCTTCACAATCTGAGGTCCTAAGTTGTTTGATTTAGAAGTGTAGTGATCCTAGATCCCATACCTAGGACTGAGCTCTCAACACCCTGCCCTCACCCCTCCTTCTAAACCTCCCAGCCGCTCTGTTATTCCCCTTCCCCTACTGCAAGGCAAATACAAATCTATCTGAGCAAGAAACCTGCACAACTCCACCCTGAAATTAAAATTTTAAATAAAAAAAAAATACCAGTACAATTGTTCTCACCCTTCTAACTTTGGTGACATGAACAGTATCCTGTTGTTTCTGCTAAAGGAGGATTTTGTTTGCCAGGGAGTCAAATTCCAGCATGCAAAAAAAAAAAAAAAAAAAAAAAAAAAAAGTCTCTTTATTGTTTTTGAAAAGAATTGAAGTGGACTTTAATAGCCTAATATTTTACAAAGCAGACACGCAGACTAGAAGTTTAACCATCCGCTACCGAGACACCCCCCCACTCAGCATCCTCCTCCCTGTTTGTCTTTTGGCTGCAGACAAACACCTCCCAAGTCTTCCTGGAGAGTCAGCAGCTTTTCAGACCCTCCCCAAAGTGCAGTATGTGGAGGGAGGGGGGTTAAAGACCACATTTAATTGGCCTCAGGAGCTGCATGTGAGCAATTACCATTGCCATACCTAACACATCCTCGGCACAGCCTTTATTAGAAATGCTTTATAGATGACTGAGGGGAGAGGCCTCCAAGTCCAGAAAATATAAGCCACTGGAGCCAGAATAATAAAGAAAATAGCTTGAATTCTATTTTGGATGATTTAGGGTATTTGTCTATATATTGAACTTTACAAAATCTCTAGATACCTTATTCACAAAGTACTTATAATTAATGGAAAGCAGCTAACATTTGAGCACTGTTTGCTCTGTGCCAGCACTGTTCAAATCATACTACATGTCTTATCTCACTAAATCTTCACAGTAACTTTATGTGGCATGTGTTAGTACGAACTCCATTTTAAAGATGAAAAAATTAAGATTTTAATAAGGTTAAGAGGGGTGTGAGTGTAGTTCAGTGGTAGAATTCATGCCGGCCATGCAGGAGACCTGGGTTCGATTCCCAGCCCATGCACTTCGCAAACAACAAATAAAGAAACCAACAAAAACAAACAATTCAACAAATGGTGCTGCAATAACAGAATACTCACGTGGAAAAAGAAGAAGGAAATGTGACTCCGCCATACAGCATACAAAAAAAAAAAAGATTAAGAAATTTCTCAAAGTCACACAGCTAGGAAATGGTGAAGCCTGACACCCAAACTCTTAATCAAAGCAATCAATTCCATTTGTGTGGCATGTTGTGTCTTTTAAAACCCTTACACATGGAACACTCCCTTCTTTCCTCTCTCAACGGTGTTACTTCTCCAGTTTAGAGTTAATTTACCTCTGAGCTATGGCTCTCATTTCCACCCATGTCTTCTGGGACTCTGCTATTTGTCCTTTCCTTCTCACACCTGGTTTCAGTGCTTCTTCTCCACCAGCGTCCTTTCAACACTCCAACATGTTCAAGTCTCACCCATGTCTAAAAGAAAAATCAAGTCTCCACCAAGCCCATGTACCTGTAGTATCTTATCTTTTTCAAAGGCCAGATTTCCCAAAAGAAGAGCTCACAGCTGTTGGCTCTACCTCCTCACCTTCCACTCACTCACAAGCTACCTAAATCAGCTCCCACAGCTCTCCAAAACTTTTTCTGGCAAAGATCATTTATTTGTGACGTCCAGGTAGATGAGTGTAATAAAGTATTCAGTCCCTTGTTTTTCTTGCCCTCTTAGGGCATTCTCTCTGTTGACCTGTGTCCTGAAACAGGGTCTTCTTCCTTTGCCTTCTGGGGCACCCCTCTCACCTGCCTTCCCCCTTTCTGGCCAACCAGACTTCTTTGACATCATTTTTTTTTTTTTTTTAACATGGGCAGGCACCAGGAATCGAACCCAGGTCCTCTGGCATGGCAGGCAAGCAGTCTTGCCTGCTGAGCCACCATGGCCCGCCCTTCTTTGACATCTTTACAGATTCATCTTGAGCCCTTTCCTTGAGCGTCAGTGTATGCTAGGCTTCCAATCTCACCCGTCTCTCCTCACAGTAATTAGACTCATCTCTGCTCTGTCCAATTCGCTAGCCCCTAGCCATGTGGGGCTACTGGGCATTTGGCACATGGCTAAACCAAATTGAGATGCACTGTGAGTGCAAAATACACACCGGCTTTCCAAGTGTACAGGAAAGAGAACGTAAAATATCTGAAAAATTGGCATATGAATCACATTGAAATGATAATATTTTTGATATATTGGGTTGAAGAAAATATAACATTAAAATTAATTCCAAATTAAAAAAAATAATTAAAAAAATAAATAAATAAATAAAATTAATTCCACTTGCTTCTTTTTACTTTTTTTAATGTGACTACTGGACAATTTAAAATTGTGCGTGTGGCTCTGGTTACAAATCTAGTGGACCACACTGCCTTAGGCAATCCCATCGAGCCCTGTGGTTTCTGCGACCACCTGTGGCACCATGACTCCAGGGCCATTCAGGACAGCAATTTGGAGTGCAGGGGGAGCCCTGCTGTCTTGGGTTTGCGCCATAGCTCTAGCACTCGCTAGCTGAGTGACCTTGGGCAAATGACTTAGAACGATGCCTGGCTGCGGAAAGTACTCACTAAGGGTTAGCCATTATTACAGAGGAGCAGCCTGGAGCAGTAGTTACCGCTCCGGCTCTGAAGCCAGGCTGCTGGATAGGCATCCTTCTCCTCTGCTCACCAGCTCTGTGGCCTTGAAGAAGTGACCCAACCTTTCCTGGGCCTGTTTCCTCGTCTGTAACATGGCAGGACCCCCAATGTGAAAGACTCCCAGCCTGGCCTGCCCTTGGTGAGCACTGGGCAAACAGTACTATTGTTTGGCTCCTCCTTTGATCTCCCACTGATTGAGCCCTGGCTATCCCACTCCCCAGCATTTCCTGCATTTTCTTCCACTCTCTTTTCCCACTGTTAAGTGATGCTTCTGCATCACTTCTTGTCTAAACGGCTGCAACTGATGCCTAAAGCATTGCTCAGCTCCTTCCTGGCCCCTCCCCACCACCTTCCACCCTGTGGATGCTGAAGCCACTGTCCTGACACCCAGAACTGCTAACTTACTCCTCTGCCGCAAACCAGATGGCGACCCTCTGCTGCCTTCCGGGCATGGCCTGCAAGAACCACTGTGTGCCACAACCCCTCCAGGGTCCAGTGCTCTGGCCACACAGAACCACTCATTCCCAGCCATGCCAAGCTTTTCCAAGCCTTTTGCATCCTCCCTGCTTTATCTTCCACCAGTGTCCGCCACTCGGGTCTGGCTCTTCAACCCCAGCTCAGCTCAACTTCAGGAGTTCCCTGAACTCCACCCATCCCACCACCTCAGGTGATATGATACCCCCTTCCCCCCATTGTGTATCCACACTGTGCCTGTGCAGAATTCCACCTTCCCTGCTATAACTCATTCACTCATTTTCCATTTGTCAGGCCTGGCTTCCCCTCTAGACCAGCCCTCGGGATTAATGACAATGACGAATTTATTGAGAGTGTGCTACATACCAGGCACTGTCCTGTACACTTAACATAGGTTAACTTCCTTAATCCTCTCCCCGAGAGGTAAGCGGTCCCAATAGTATCCATTTTGCAGTTGAGGGAGCTGGAGCATGAAGAGGTTGAATTACCCAGCCTGGCAATGGGCCAGAGTTCAAAGCCAGGTGGTTTGACTTCAGAGACCACACTGTTTACCTCGGTTGACTTTTATAAACTAGCAGGGTTGGCTTTTATTTATTTATCTTTTTTTTTTAGGACAAATATCCCTTCTTTATTCTTTTTTTAACAGCTCTACTAAGATAGAATTTACATGCCATCTAATTCACCCATTTACAGTGTACGATTCAATGGCTTTTAGTCTATTCAAAATAAGTGCAACCATCGCCACAGTCAATTTTAGAACATTTTCATCACCCCAAGAAGAAACCCCATTTGCTATAGCTACCACCCCCGTATCTCCTCACTTCCCTCCCTAGCCCCTAGCAACCACTAATCTACTTTCTGTCTCTACAGATTTCCTAATATGAATGGAATCGTAGAGTATGTGATCTTTTGTGGTCGGCTCCTAATGTTTTCAAGGTTCATCCGTGTTGTCGCCTGCATCAGTACTTCACTCCTTTGCATGGCCAAATCCCATTCCATTGTATGGCGGCACCACACATAGCTGATTTGTTAATCCAAGGGTTTGGAGTGGGCAAATTACTTGCTCAAGGTCACCCAATGCGGTATCATTCCCATCTGGCTCAGGGGTCCTTGCCTCCTGGTTCTAACTTGTTTTTTTCTTGTTTGGATTGGTCACGTGTCCTTTCCATGAAAGCCCAGGCTGATGCCCCGGGCAAAGCTCGCCTGCAGACATGGCCCAAAGCAGTGAAATGTCCACACTGCCATTGAAATGCTAAGCAAGGTTTAGGGAACATCAGCTGTGTGTGCTTGGCTTGGTCTGTTTTCATTACAATCTGGAATCCTGTCTGGGAGCCACTGATGCCTCTTTTATTCTCCTGTTGGGCAGAAAAGGGAGGAAGGTGGAGCCGTTCAGCTGAGAAGTGCTGACAGGAAAGCGGAAAGGCACGTCAAGTCTAGTGAGACAGATGGGGAGTGATGGGCAGAGGCCTGGCCAAGGCGAGCTTTCTGTCAGGGCCTGTCACTCAGGGGGGCAGTCATTTCACGGGTGAGTAATACCCCTCACAGCCAACCAAGATCGTCCCTTGCCTGAAGGTCAAGTTCTCAGACCCCAAAGGGAAGATTTACCAAGGATCATTTTGGGCAAGGAAAAAGCAAAACTTAATGAGCTCTGCAAGGAACTTGCTGCCTTCTCAACCAGACAAAGCTAGGGGGTCATGCAAGAAAGGCAGGAAAACCAGGGAGGGAGGTTCCAATCACATCAGGGGACTCTTTGGCAGCTTTTCTAAAACCACTATTAATGACGCTATTTGTTATTCATTGTCAAGGTCTCTTATGAGGAGCCATCGAATAAATGTCTTTTGGAATTGTGCTAGGGAAAACATTGTCTCCCACACAGAACTGGAGTGTATCCCTCATCAGATAATGGGATCACTGAATCTCTGGTTGGAAGAGGCATGAAAGGTCATCTCCCCACCTCATGCTTCACCTCCCTCCTACAATATGCGTTTCCAACCCTCATCCATATTGCAAGCTCTGTCCTAGGTGTCGGGGTATAGAGAGCAAATAAGTAAATGTTAAGTGATCACTATGATTTCAGAGCATTGTAGACTGGAGCCAGTTTATTGCTATTTCATGATACCTAATGTCTATGTGCTTTTGCTTATGTTTCCTAAAATTCATCTGGGAGAAAGATGAGAAAGTTGGAGTTGGACTTTCTCCATTTATCTGTAACACCTTTCCCCATTCCTGCCCAAGCTGTTGATGATAAGTAAGTCTGATTCCTGGCAAAGTTGGAGCAGACCTAGAATGCTCTGGGGACACGTAAATAGGGGAGAACATTTGAACTACTTCCCTGCCTTCCTCTATTCAATATTCTTTTCTGCTCAAGTTTTAAACTAATCATAAATTGAAATAAAAGAGTAACGAATTTGAAAATTCAAATATGTCAGTTTTGTACAAATAAAGGTGATATTAAAGAATATCAATGTCAGGCAAATGGGCTTCTTAGTACAGAACCCGAGAATTAGACAGACTTACCCATCAAATGCAAACAGCACTGGGCCACCACAGGTCTCCCTACATTGGGGCTTAGCCTGGAAAATGTGTTCCCTATTATCTTTTTCTTCAACCCAAAGGACTTTGCTATCGAGGGAAAGGACTCGGAAGAACTCCAGGTCCCCAAGTCCCTCCAAAGTGAAAAATTCTGCTGCAGACAAAAACCCCAGCAAGAATGCCTCCCCTGCAGAGAGGCCCATCAGGCAGCAAAGCAGGTTTGGGCAGCCAAGAGCCAGTAAATGAATCACCCCTGTATCTGTTAGGATTATTTTGGCTGCAAATAATGGAAAATGCCACCTCAAACTGGCTGAAACACTATGAAACAGTGAAGTCACCAAGGCCCTAGGCTCTCTCTTTCTTGGCTCACTGGCCTCAGAGGCAACTTCATTTTGGGCCTAGTTTCCTGTCCTATGCTGGTTGTTAGTGGCACTTTGGGTTACATTCTTCCTTGTTCACATCCATCAGGAGCAAAAAAGACATAGAGTAAATTTTTCTTTTCCATTTGATCTGGCCAATTTATTTATGCGCCCATTCCTGGACCATCAAAAGAGGAATGTTGTGCTCAAATTGGCTTCAAATACCCAGGATCCACCTCTGGGGGTTGGGAGTAGGTTCAGGTGCCCCGAAGACCATGGCTAGGTGGAGGGGGTAGACATCTAAGCCTCAGGGTTCTGGGATTGGGAGGAAGGGGGGATTGATGTTGGGTAGACTCTGAGATGGGGATCTGTGCCGAACGTTTACTGCAGTCTACTCTTGGAAACACCACCTCTAAGGAAGTGAGAGACAGGATAAGAAGGGGGAGAAGTTGAACTGCAATGCAAAAGCAACAGGGGCCTCCATTGAGCCCACAGGGAGCTCCAGAGCTGGGACAGCATTTCAGAAAGGTCCCACATCAAGGCAAAGGAGCCAGGCCCTTGAACACCTGCATCAGTCAGTCTTTGAATGTGAGCTTCTGTGGAAAGGTAGCATAAATTTGGGTAAGCCAGCTCCCTTTGGCTGGGATGATTCATGGAGAGGGGCACAACTATGAGCCATCAACAGCCACCAGGCAGCTGGCTTCAGGACAATGGGCACCTCCATCCTGATGGGGGAATCTGAGCTGCATCTACTACATAAGGCAACAGCATCTACTACATAAGACAACAACCATGTTAGAGGATCTGTCTCAGCCTTCCTTCTATCTCTGCTGGGAACACAAAACTGGGCTCCCAGGATGACATGGCAGTTCCCTCCTGTGATGCCCTGCTCTGAACCCCCTGGCTTCCCCTTAGCAATCAGATTGGATACTTGAACCTGAAGGCACTTTGCAAACCGTTCAAAAGCACAAGAAATTCTGGCCTGGCCTCTAATCTTCTGGAACACTTTTACTACAATTCTTAACCAATCTGATTTCAGTTGTTTATTATCTGTCTATTTCCTCAAGTAGATTCTGTGCTTAAAATTGCACCTGACACAGAGGTGGGCAGAAGTAGGACACAGGAGAAGGCATAAGTCTGAGTTTGGTGGAGCCAGGTAAAAAGAAAGGAAGGGAGGAGAGAGAGAAGGAGAATGGTGGGGTGGGGGTGACAGAAACTCATCTTGAGGGTGAGAAGAGTCCTGATGAGCAGCTCATGTGACACCTGAATGGGCACCCAGAATCATTATCCAGAGCAGGAAAAGTTAATAGTCTTTTCCTCCCAGCAGTTCTCGGGACAGTTTGGCTTTCCAAACGGGATGCTCACAGAAAGAGTATGGGCTCTCCTATCTCCCTGCCTGCTCCTTCCCAACTCACTCTGCTGGTTCCCTCTAATTTCCCAACTCTGGAGCCCCAGGTTCAGTCGTCTGACCCTTTCTCTACTTCATCACCCTCCGGAGCCAATTTCATAGTTCCATTGCTTTCCATCTATACACTGATAGCTCCTGAATTTAACTCCCCAGGCTAGCCCTCCCTTCTGAACTCCAGACTTTTATGGCCAAATGTCTACTACAACATCTGAGAGTGGAAAACCCTAGACCTGCTCCTCCCACAGCCTTCTTCATTTACAGGTGCATTGGGGGCAAGTCCATTCTTCTAATTGCTTTGACTAGAAACTTTGGAGTCACCATCACTGCTGCATTTCTCACTCCCCCTCCCCGTGCTATTCATCAGCAAATCCTTTTAAGTTGGCCTTCAAAATATTTATAGAATCTGCCACCTTGATTCAAGCCATTGTCACATCACACTTGTATTATGAAAATAGCTCTTCTCATTGGTCTCCCTGCTGTTCAGCCCTAGCTAGAGTGATCCTTTTAAGATATAAGTCAGCTCATGTCATTCCCCTGCTAACAAGCCTCCAGTGGCGCTCTTTGTCATTTAAATTAAAAAACAAAGACCTTACATGGCTACGAGACCCTCTATGACCTGCTCACCCCAACTCTCCCACCTCTATCTCATCACTCCAGCTTTGGTCCCCTCGGCTACATCCACAAGGGCTTCCATGCTCTTCTTCAAGTGCATGGAGCACTTCTCCAACCTCAGGTCTTGGTGCTGACTGTTCCCTGCATGGAATGCTCATCTGCAGAAAGGCCTGTGACTCGCTCGTTCACTTCCCTCGGCTCTCTGCTCAATGCCACCTCATTAGGGAGGGCTCCACAAACCTTATAGGGCATAACACCCCCATCATCACACCAATCATCCTTACTCCTCTTAGCCTAATTTATTTCCCCCATAACACTCATCCCCATCTAGAATGCCATCTGTTCATTGTATCCCTGGTGACTCGCTTGTCATAGACACTCCATAAATATTTGCTGAATGAATGGGCTTCAGAGTTGGACAGATCTGGGTCTGAAGCTCAGTTCTTCCATATACTAGCTCTGAGTCCTGCAGCCAATTGCATAGCCTTGTTGGGCTGCAGTTTTCTTCATGTGTACAATGGGGGAAGTAATAGTAATTACCTCATAGGATTGTTGTGAAGAGTAAATAAATCAGCTAACATAGCTCTTAGAATAGCACCTGGCACATTACAAGATTTCACTATAAGGCAGCTGTCATCGTCGTTCTTGTTTTTAACGTCCTCCTCACCATCATCATGATTTATAAACAGGCTGAGTCAATGGCCCCAGCCCAGTGCCCCACCCAGACTCCCAGCCTCCTCCCTCCAGCCAGAGGTGGAGCAGAGAAGTGGGTGGTGGCCGCCTGCCCTGTGAGTCAGCCCTGAGCCCCAGCCTTGTCGGGGTCCCTAAGTGCAGGCTGCCTTGGCTGTGGGGCCCTTGGGTTGAATCATCAGGGCCACAATTACCACTGGAGGACACCCTGGCCATGCAGCTTGGCCGGAAGAGCTTCCCCTCCCTAGGGCCTTCCAGGAAGACACTGGGCATCTGCCCCCTGGCACTCTCAGGGGGCTGCACTTTGCCAGTCCTGGATAAGTGGATGAGGACAAAGGAAAGGATTCGAGAAAAGTTTCCTCCACCTTCTGCTTTCAAACCAAGGCAGCATCGTGGACAGATCCTGGAGTTCTAGTTTAGCCAGGCCTGGATGTGAGCCCCCACCCTCCACGTAGCAGCAAGTCCTTCACTTCCCTGACCTCATCTGTGAAAGGGAAGGCAGCCTCTCCCTCACAAGATTCCTGGGAGGATTTACTGAGTAGATGTTCATCTTCTTCAGTCCCCAGATCCTTCACAGAGGAAAGCTCTGGCAAGACCTCTGGGCTTCAAGAACATTCTCCTCACTGTCCTAACTCCCCATGCTCCCACCTGCCCCAGGGAGGGAAGGAGTCAATCAAAGGTATCCTTCCTTCCTTCTTTCCTTCCTTCCTTCCTTCCTTCCTTCTTTCCTTCCTTTCTCCCTCCCTCCCTTCTTTCCTTCCACAGCTCTTTCCTGAGCACCTGCTATGCCCCAGTGCTGTGCTGGGCACTGTATATATAGATACTCTCTCTACCTCAAAGAACTCATGGTCTAGAATTCATGGAGAGGCAAATAATGTATAAGTGAGCAAATCAATGCATAACTAGACGTCTACTAAGTACTAGGCAGGAGAGGATCAGGTTGTTAACAGAGAGAAGAACATGGCGGTGCATCAGAGAAAACTTCAAGCAAAGGCATAAAGTTTGAGAATAAGCTGCGCATACAAGGGACGAGAGGGAAGAAACTTCCAGACAGAGGAAACAGCATCTGCAAAAGCACAGATGCAGACAAGGGCTTTGGTTGCTTAGAAAGTGCCAGGAGACCAGTTATATTGGAGTGTCATGGGCAAGGGTAGAGTGGTACGAGCCTAAGCTGCAAAGCGGGGGGGATCATGCAACCCTAGTCGGAGGCCAGGCAAATGTGGGACTCGCTCCCTGAATTGCCCTTCTCTCAAGGGTCACAGGCTTGCACTGCCTAGTTCCACCCTCTCAAAATAGTCTCCTCATACATTTCGTCCAGTTTTATAATTGTCGACAGAGACAGGGTTTGTCCAGCTGCCTCACGACCAGAAGCCCACAGCATTTGAAGATTAAATGAGATAATACACAGAGAGTGTGTAGTTCAATTCCAGGCACATAGTTAGAGCTCCATAAAAAAAAAAATAGCTAAGATTGCTTGAAAGAATGGGTTTGAAAATATTGAGATATTAAAGCCTTATGCCAATGCCCACTGTGATTATTATTTCACAATTAAAGAGAGAAGAAGAGCTGGGGGTGGGGTTTAAATCCATCCTTCTCTGCCCCATCATAATAAAGGCTATTGGGGTGGAAGCCACACCTCATGTGGGAAAACCTCACCTGCCCTCCTTCCACCCAGGTGCAGGTCAGGGTCCCTGTAGCTCGCCCACAGCCTCCTGGTTTGGAATTGTCTACTCATCCATCTCACCCATGGACCGTGAACTCCTCAGTGACAGGGATGTGCCTTAGCTTTCTTTCTTTTTTTTTTTTTGTCTTTTGCATGGGCAGGCATTGGGAATCGAATCCAGGTCTCTGGCATGACAGGCGAGAACCCTGCCTGCTGAGCCACTGTGGCCCGCCCAGTTTTCTTTTTTTAATACAGTACACTTGGCCAAAGTTTTATTTTCAGGGATATTTAAGGACTATCTTAACAGCAGAGCTTACCCTCTCTAACCCGCCCACCTGTACTAAGAACATGGTCCCAATGAATCAATCTTGGCTAGAGTCTCAAAAAATGTAACATCCTTTTAATTATCCTGAAGTGCCGACCGGTCTTTAAAGTATAGATTCGTTTATTGAGTAAGGGAACATGAGAAACCATGGCTTCTCAGGCCTAGGTTTTCGATGAGGAACAGGCTGACTTTTTGCCAAGGAAAACTGCAGATGTTGCAACGATAAGCCCACGGTTCCCAAACTCTGCGTCAAGGCACGCTCACAGGGACACCACAGTGTCTTTTACATTTTCAAGAGAAGCACGGCAATTCTCGACATCTCTTAGACACCACGCAGATTACAGCTAAAGAAGCTCACAGTTTCAACATTAGACCACAATACGTCCCTTTCAAGGATGTCATATATTTGCAAAGCTGTGTTTTCCGTGGTGGTTGTGTAAAATAGTGAGACCCGTGGGGATATATCACCATGGAACAGGAAATGACGATGATGATGTCCAAATGGCTTCTAAGGTTTTAGAATAAAATGAAAATGTTAATTTTTCTTCCAGTTTTACATGTATTTTTTTCCAGTTACTAAGTAGTTAGAGCCTAAATACTGCCATCTACCTCAACTAAATCTTTGATGTTGCACTCAGGAATTGCTTCTGAGCTCAAGTCTGTGAGAATGGCCCAACATTAATAAATGTAATCCTCTCTTCAGAGAGCAGAAGCCAGAAGACTGGTTAAAAATTTACTGGGCAGTAAAACAGAGATTAGGCCTGTTGCTCTTTACCTCCTTCTAACCAGTTTCTTAATGAGCTGATCCCACTGTGGAATGAGCCGGATGCATGCATCCCTGTTAGAAAAACAGAAAAGCATCCATTCGTATGCCCAGGTGATGGTTTTATTATCTCAAGCTAGGAGTGGCTTGAACACCCAGCTAGCCCTGCCAGTTAATTATTACCAGGCAGAAAGAACACACACGAACAACGGTTATTATTCTTGGTAGATATTCTCCCAACTTTTAACTGATTTGTAAATAACCTGGTTCAGTAAGTTATCTCGTGCAGTTATCTTCATTTTTACAAAACCAGTTGGTATTGGCCATGTCACCAGGAAGGAGCATTCTCTGAGCTGGGCTCCCCATGGAGACTTGACTGGAGGGTTTGGCCAAGGGGAGGTCCTAGTCACACTTGCCTTGAACATTTTTCAGGCTGTTGGATGATGCAGTGAACTTCATTTGCTCATATGTCTCTGTATTGGGACTGAGTCAAACCTGTTTTCTGAAAATGAGCTCAACCCCCTTCCCCGGGTTCACCTCTAAGGAAAGATGGGACTGCCTTCTCTTTAGGGATGAATCCCTAAGAGCACTTCAGCTTCCACTGGATGTTAAGGCTCAGTTTTTCTGTTAACCTCATGAGTCTCTTTGCAACAGGCAACACTGGCCTCAGGGCTCTTGTGCCTCATTTTCTGTCTGCCTAGATTCTCTTCCAGCAGCTATTCCCAGGACTGGCCCCTTCACTCATTCTCTCAGCAAATATTTACTGAGTACCTACTGGGTACAGAGCAGTATACTGGGTGTTAAGGGTATAAGAGGGAATAATAAGAATAACTAACATTTGTTGAGTGTCTGCAATGAATCAGACACTCTTCAGGAGTAATAATAACAGTTAACATTTATTGAGTGTTCACAATGAGCCAAGCACTCTTCTGCCATTTACATGTAGCATCTTACTAAATGCTCAAGAATAATTCAAAGTTCAGCAACAGCCCAACAAGTTATCCATATTTTGCTGATGAGAAAGTAAGACACAGACAGGCTAAGTAACTTGTCCAAAGTCACACAGCTAACAAATGTTGGAGCTGAGATTAGAGCTTGTATTCTTAAATAGTCTGTTATATTGCTTCCCTAGTAAAACATATGAAGCCCCTGGCCATATGTGGCTTACAGTTTAGTGGAGGAGAGGGACAATAAATAAATTTAACAGACAAGTAATTTAATTTAGTCAAGGTGGTAAGAAGAATAAATAAACCAGGGCAACTCGGTAGAGACTTCCCAGAGGAGACAGGAAGGAGTAGATACTTTACATCAAATAGGTAGAAAAGCCTCTAGTGAGGAGCCTTCTTGAGTTGAAACCTGAAGAAACTGACTATGTGAAGATATTCTGGGAAATTGCTCCAAGCAGAGGGAGCAGGAAGTGCAAAGGAACAAGTTTGGCTTGTTCAAGAATTAAAAAAGAAGGTCGGCGAGGCTGGAGCTACGTGCAGAAGAGAGGTGAGCAGGGGTCAGGTCTTGCAGCACATTGGTATTTTCCTGGGGAGCTTCAAAGAATGCTGGTGCCTTGGTCCACCCCTAAGAGATTCTGATAGAATTGGTCTGAGCTTGGACCTGGGCAATTGGAATTTTAAAAGTAGATGGACCACAGTGATACAGCGAGGGCCATGGGGGCTTGGACCGGGACAGCGGCAGCAGCGGGCAGTGCAGCTTCCTTTAGCCTCTGCTTCCTGTGCGTAGGATTTTAAATAGCCAGAGGCTGGCCTCTCTCCCACACAGTCACCCATGCTCTACAGGGAGCACTCACGTTCTTCACCTGAACTAATCCGAAGTCAGGGCCAGTCCCAAAGGCCGGGAAGCTCACCTGCAGATGGCCTGACAGGGATCAACACAAGTGTACTGCCTGCCTCAATACTAGGAGCGCATCAGCCTTGCTGAGTGTCCCACTGGACCCCTTGAGGGGAGAAAAGAGTAGGTTGGTACATCTTTGTCCAAAGAAACCATTGTTCAAAATCTTATCTAATCACTAGCAGCCAGACTCTTTTGTATCAATCTGGGTGATTCCTCTGGTTCTTGGCATTAGTGGACTCCATCACAGCTCACTTTGGGAGGTGGCGCCTTTATCTCTTGCCTCTACTACAACTGAGACAGAGAGAGATCTGTTTTACGGCCTCTTAAATTATTACCTTCATAGACTATTTCTGTAAGATACAAGGAAATCTTATCACCAAGAAGCTTAGGGTTTAGAGAAAGAGATTTCTTTCCCCCCATACTACTCTTTCTATCTTTGACATTTTGGGCCATGTTATGTCCATTAAAAAAAAACTTTATAAGGAATAGATCAAACTGATCATTGGATTGCATTAATGCATTTTCTTGGCCATCTGCAAACTGCTTTGTTCAAGTCCTGCTTTAAGGAGGTAACTTGAGTACATGAGGCCTACACTAAGGTCAGAAAAAGAAACATTTAATCATCAGAGAGCGTTATCGAGGCTGACATTTGTTGCATGTCACAGTGTCCTCTACAGTAAGAGCCCAGGAGAATGTCACGCTGATTTTTGTTCCAAGAATGGTTGTAATTTTCCTAGGCACCTGGTTGCTTTTCCTCTTAAGGAGACTGAGCTGTATCACTGGACAAAGTTTCCTTTTCTACAATGGGCACCAAAAACATGTTTCACCCATAGCTGGTGGGAATAACATTATCATAAACGTTTCATCTCTCTCTAAGCACAATTTTATAGCATCACGCTTATTTGTCTCTCCTGTGAGTTCTGCTTTCTTTTTTACCTTTTATTATGGAAATTTTCAAATATACACAAAAGAAGAGAAAATAGTAAACTGGCACCTCATGGCCATCACCCAGCTTCAACCATTAGCCACTGACAATTTTGTTTTGTATACATCTCTGCATTTCCCCCACCACTGGCTTTTTTTCATTTCTAAAAAATTGATATACAATTCACATAGCATAACATCCGCCCTTTTCAAGTGCCCATTTCAGTGTTTTTTTAGTATATTCACAAGATTGTACAATCATCACCACTATACAATTCCAACATTTTCATCACCCCAAAAGGAAACTCTGTACCCATCAGCAGTCATTGCCTATTCTTCCTTACCCTCAGTAGGGACAATCACTAATCTACTATCAGTTTCTATGAATCACTGGTTTATTTTAAAGCAAATCCCAGATATCACACAATTTCATCTGTAAATAGTTCAATATGTATTCATAACACATAAGGGCTTCTTTTCTTTCTTTAACATTGCCAAGCACCACTATTACACCTAAAAAATTAACAGGAATTTCTTAATATCATCTAATACGTAATCAGTGTTCACTAATGTGCTAATTAATTTGTTCTCATTGATATCCAAACAAGACCTACATATGTCACCTGGTTGGTCTGACAAGTCTTTTTTTTATCTAATACAGTTCCCCTCTATTTGTTTGTTTGTTTTCCTTGCCATTTATTTTTTGGGGGGGAAGGGAGAGGCAGGTCATTTTCCCTGTAGAATTGTCCTACAGGGACAATTAGAATTTGTCCTGAATTTGGTTGATTGCAGCTCCATGATGCTCCCTTATCCCCTGTACTTCCCCGGGAATTAGTAGGTCAATAGAGAGATTTGATCCTATTCAGGTTCTGGGTTTTGGCAAAAAGCATTTATGGGTGGTGTTGTGTGTGTCCCACTGTTCACTTCTGGAGGCGCAATCAGGTAGGTCTGTATGAGCTGGAGTTCAGGTGTTCACCTGATCCACACATTATAAAGCTCCCCATCAACCTTCCCCTGTGGTCTTGGCATTGACTGTCCTTGCTTAGAGCCTTCATTGCATCAGGGGTTGCAGAATGATGCTCCTCTAATTCTCTTCCTTCTTCTGCATTTATTATCTGGAGTTCATTTAAAATGAAGAACTTTACCTCATCAACTATCTGGCTACCTTGAAATACAGTCCATTCAGGAAAGGCTGGAGAAAAATATTTAATTTCTTTGCTTTTATTTACCCATTTCTAGAATAACAAGGTAGCATCTTAGCATGCTCCAAAGGTAACCCATGACTTTTATTTTGCATCAGTTGTTCACAATTTCGCATATTTTAATCCATTGCAGTCATTATTCTTTCTAATACTCAAGCCATCTTTGAGTTATCTTCTTTGGCCAGTGGGAGCCCTTTCAAGTTGATGGATGTGCCCGCTTGACATGATAGCTTCCCTTTTTGTAGCATAAGATGTTCTCAGATCATTGTGTACGTTTCCTGCCCCAAGCCTTTAATCAGCCATTCCCCCAAGAAGCCCAGTTCCTTTCAGTAAAATAACGATTTTTAGGGACCGCACTCTGAGTGTTAGATGTGCTTATTGCTATGTTGTTTGTCATTGCTTCTAGGACATTTTGGTGGATCCATATATTTTACTTGAAAGAGAAAAACACATCATAAAGTCATACTGACATTTTGGACTCAAATTTTAGATTACAAGGTTTTCCCTTAATTTCTTTGATTTTAAAAAATGTATCTTTTTTTCTCTTAGATTGAAAGATACTGACTCCTAACATTAGCACTGTTGATATTATAATAGTTTTTAAATGGTAATACCAAAATTTACTAACAATTTGATTTCTAAATACAGTTTTGTATTTCTTAGTAGTTAGTAAAGACCCTTGAGGTATTTTGCACCAGGGATATAGAGTTCAATTGTTGCGTTGGCGTTTTTTTCTGATTGAATAAATACTTATGGAACACCTACTATGTGCTAAGCATTAGTCAGCCTACTAAGAAGATAAAGTCTGGTGGGAGAGACAGTCAAGTAAGCATATTATGAATAGGTGGGCTAGAGGCAATAGTAGAAATTTGTCCAAGAAACTGGAATAATAAGAGGTCCAATTGCTCAGCTTTCCAGAGAGATGAGAACCAGTGGTCAGAATCATTGTGCTTTAAAGTCACTTGAAATAACCCTTCTCTGTATGGTCAAGCTATCACCTTGATATATTGTTGGGTTAATTTGCTTCATCTTGTTTTCTATTTTCAGCAAATTGCCATTTGATTTACTTAATTCTACCATTATATAGGCACATTTATTTGGCTCCAAAGTCAAAATTCTAGAACAAGATAGATGCAGAAATATCTAGTTTCTATCCACCCTGCTCGCTCTCTCCCTCTCTAGGGAACCATTCTCATTTGTCTTTGTTTTATCCTTCTATTACATTTTTTTAAGCAAATAGATATGCCCCCCACAGCATACACACAAATTTGTATGTAGAAGATAGCATGTTATGCTCACTATTCTGTACTTTTCTTCCACTCCATAACAGTATATCCATCACTTTAACGTAGAGATCCTCTTCACTCCTTTTCAGAGCTGCAAAGTGCTCCATTGTGTAAACATAACACTGTTTATCTGACTTGCTTCTTTGCTGGTGGCACGTGAGCCAGCCCCGAAAGCTTCCATAGCCACCTGCCCTTTTGGGCCTGAGAACCAGCCCAACATCCCCTCCAACACCCACGAACCCATAGCTCCAGGCTGCCCACCCCTACCTGAGTCCATCGGGTTTTCAAGGGCTCTTAATGGAAGCTGCAAACCTCTGAGAGCGTAGACTGCAGCCCAAAAATTTACAGGAAAAATCTGCTGTTATAAATAGTGCTGCAGTGAATAGCCTTGTCTATATGCCATTTTATAATTTTATCATTGCCTCTTTACGAAGTTTCATAAGAGTGGAATTGATGTTGCCCAATTTTTAATCTAAGTATTTTACCGTATTTTATATGTCTTTGAAGTTTCCAGAAATCCTTTCTCACACAAGCAGATTAAAATATAAAGACTTTAGTAATTCTTCTTAGTGGCACCTAAAGGGAGCTCACTATTTATGGAATTGATAGCTTAATTAATTAATTAATTAATTAGTACTATCTGAACATCAAGTGAATGGCCATCTAACCAAGTCATTTGTTTAGTTCATAAATATTTAAAGAAATTCTAATATGTCCCAGAAACTTTGCAAAGAGCTTGGTAACCTTATGATCTCCCACAAGACCACAGGATAGACATGAGATTCGATGGTGAGATAGGAAGTAGATTCATGGCTGAGTGTAAGTAATTGTGTAAAAAGGTGTTGCTTGATGGCTCAGTGTATCACTATCAGGGAGATCCAATAATTATCCAATGAAGGGAACCAACTTTTATGGAGCACCTACTACGTGCCCACCCCTATGCTAGGTAAGGCCTTTGACATTCATTTAATTCCATTTAATTATCATACTAATCCTGCATGGTAGTTGTTATCACAGTCAACAGATGAAGAAACTGAGGCTCAGAGAAGTCAAGTAACTTAAGTAAGGTCAAACAGCTGGAATTAGGTACAGGAAGTGTACACCTATCTCATGATTGGCATCTATGGACAGGGATAGTTAATGGGTTAGATTGCAGAACAACAGGGATAGTTAATGGATTAGATTGCAGAACCAGTATTGGAAGATGGAAGGGTAGATGAAAACACAAAAGCTGAACATAGCAAGAGCAAATGTAAAGTCCTGCCGTGAGATTTAAAAACATCAACCACTCAAGTCCAAGCTCGGGGAGATGTGGGTTATCAGGATCGTGTGTTTAAAAAACACCTAGAGGTATTACCTTAGGACAAGCTCCATATAGATCACATAAAAGTTAATATCATATTAAGCTACATTAGCAGAAGCAAGATAATTAATAAGCTTTAAGCTGCACTTGGCTAAGCATCATAAATCTCTTGTTCCCTCTTGTATCCTCAGCCTCCATCACAGTGTCTGAAGAAAACTATCAGTAATCATCTGGATATAATAGACACTCAATACATATCTGTAAATATTTATATATATTTATTCACTCATTAAACACATTTCTTGAGCACTTGTTTTTTTTCCCCAAGTGCTCTTATAGATGCTTGAAATACAACAATGTCCTTGTGGAGCTTACATTCCAGTAGGGTGGTAGGGAAGAAAGATGATAAACCAATAAACAGAAAACAGATCAGGTGGTGCAGTGCAATGGAGAAAAATAAAGCAGATTAAGGTGGAAGGGGAGTGCTGGCATGGGAGGAGCAACCTCATCCTTGATGGGTGGGGAAGTTAACTCCGTGAAGGGGATGCTGGAGCAGAAACCTGAAAAAGTGAGGGGTTAGCCAAGCAAGCAAGGAACAACAAATGCAAAGGCCCTGCCAGAATCTATGTATTCCAGTCTTAGCCGATCATCATTGGTGAAACCACATCTGGAGTATGATGTCTAATTCTAGGCATCAAAAGTTCATGAGAGAGATTGCCAAATGAGAATATTTCAAGGTAATAAAGGGTCTAGAACTTGGTCATATTAGGAGTGGGTTAAAAAAGAGAGTGACTGAGGAATACCTGGATCAAGGCTCTCTTTCAAGTGGTTGAAGAGTGGACACAAAGCAGAGGGCTGAGACTCAACCCTGGGGCATTTGGTCATTATTCATTCATTCTTGGTATAATCCATAGTAGCACAAGTTAGAGGATTCCAGAAGAGGAATGAGCTGCCTTGTCCAGATAGTGAGCTCCCCATTATTGAAGGTGTTCAAGCAAATAGTGGACAACCTACCAAGGATACAGAGGATGACTTTCCTGTCCCAGGTTGGAATTGAGAGTAGGAGACCTCTGAGGTGAATCCTATTCAGAATACAAGATACAGTTGTATCCTCTAGTTTCATTACCCCTCCTTCCGCTCTGTTTCCACTCTCTCTCCTTGATCACACTCAGAAAGAACACATGTGCACACACACCCACAAGGGAGGTAAGGAAATTTAAAAAGCAGGAAGAGACAGAAGTGTAAGAAACATAAAGAAGACATTGTGAGGGGAAGGAGGTAGGATAGCAGAAAAGGTGGGATGAAGAAGACATAGAATGGAGAAAGTCAACACTGGAGAAAGGACAAGAAAAATTGAAGGAGAAAAGGAAGTGAAAGGGAAAGATTGGAGAAGGCAAGAGAGGAATGGAGCTACACAGGAAAAATGAAGAAGGAAAGAGAAGAAAGATGGGGAGAAGGCTTTAAAAGTGAGGGAGGAAGGATAAGACAGAAGGCAGAGGAGTGTGAGAGAGAGGAAAGATGGAAGAGGGGGGAAAGGAGAGGGAGAGGAGGTGAGAGTGAGAAAGGAGGAAAAGAAGGGCAAGGGGAGACAAGAGAAGAGAGAAGAGGGAAGAGAGGCAAGAGTCTGCGGACATGGGCCTGTGGGGTCAGGGAGTTCGCGATGGCCCCATCAGCACTCCCCAGGGCAGCAAATGGGTAATCTTGACTCACAGCTCATTTAGGGCTTCCTGTTTTCAGCCTGTCTTTGTGAACCCTCGAAGGGGTTTCCAGCCAATAAATAAAGCACAGTGCCAAGACTCCCTCCCCGAGCCAGCAGCCTTTTCGCCATAACCACGAGCTGTCCATCCTCAATGCCCTGTCACCCTGCCTGCCCTTGTTGGCCTGTGTTCCATCCAGCACCCACCCACCCACAGCTCTGACTTTATCAGGATCTCCAGGGCCCATAATAGAAGCTGGTAACGTCGGAGAGTATAGAATACAGCCCAAAGGTCTACTTAAAAATTCACCTTCTAAAAGAAGGATCCCTGAAACACATCTTCTTTCGTCTTTTTCTGACATCCTTTATTTTTGATTCCATTCCCCTGCACCCGTCCCAGGTTACCAGCAGGCCTTTTATCCAGCCTTCTTAAACTCAATCCAGCACACACATTTTGTGCATCTACAACATGCCAGGCTCAGGTGTGACAATTGCAAATGAGACTCGTTTTCTGTCTTCAAGAAGCTCACGATCTAACAGGGAGACAGACATGGGTGGAGCCAGGTGTCGCTCTGGGTTTTGTGGGGCCCTACTTTATACACTATGGGAGGCCCTCTGTGAGCGAAAAAGTAGAAAATTTCCAGAAACATTTGGCCAGGGCCTCTCTCAGGTCCTCAAAAGGATCCATGTAAGTTATGTGTATTCTGCACGCACAAAAACCACCTGGACTAAGGTAGGATAGGAGGAGGTCACGAAGTGAGGTTGGGCTGGCTGAAACTTGATTAAGTAATTAAACCACTACAGCTATACTTTCTCTCTTTGCCCTTGTTTGTCTACCCTGTGAATGAATGTGTGCACATACTGTGCATTCAACAAATATTTAATTAGGGTCTGTATGACATTTGGGTAAGTTTGGCTGTTGTAACAAAGAGCTAAAATGAGCTTAAATAAGCTGAGACTTTCTCTCTCACACATGACCATCAGGGCATAAGCAGCCCAGGGTTGGAGATGGGGGGATCTCCTCAGTTTCTCTTACCCAGGCTCCTTCCATCCCTGAGATGTTGCCCTCAGTCACAAGGTCAAAGACATTTCACTGCCACACCCACATTCCAGCCAGCAGGAAGAAGAAAGGGGGACGTGAAAAGCCTCCCCTTCCCTTTAACAGCCGGTCTGGAAGTTCTTACCCCACTGCTGCTCACATCCCATTGGCCAAAATGTGGTCACATGGCTGTACATAGCTGCCAAGAGAAGGGAAGTGATGTGCAACCTGCATAACTATGAGCCACCCGGGTTTGGGGTGTTTCAAGACTATAGCAGGGGAGAATGGATGGTGGTGGACAACTGGCCATCTCTGAGATAGCCTACTGTCTAGGGCATTGAGGCACAGAAGACATTTTAGGCATTTCCAGAGCTACCCAGTGAAAACCTGAGTTAGACAAGTTCTCACCCCCACTCTTTCATTCCAGTAACTCCAATTCCCTCTACCTCATCCCATACACTGGCTGATGAGGAAACCCCAGGGCACTCTGACCTTCAAAGACAATATAGACTGCAAAAAAGTTGCCAGGAAGTTGGGAGGAGAACCAAGAGGGAATAGTGGTGTGGAGACCAAGTCTCAACAAGTTCACCCACGCTACAGATGGCAAAAGCAGAATGAGGACCAAAGGAGCTCTATTGCCAAATCAGATTCAGTGGAGTCATGATGAAGGAAGTTGGAAGAGAGTGGGTTTGGGAATGAGTTGAAATGAGGATGCAGAGACATCCAGCAGAGACAGAGAGACGGGTGAGTAAGTTAGAGATTGGAAAGCAGGAAATTCTTGAGGAGAATGGTGGATTGTGATCACTCTGATCTGGGGGATAAAGGATCAATGAGGAGAAAGAGACTAAAAATATTAGGCAGAATTATGTTTGGCTGCTGTAACAAAGACCAGATAACAGTGGCTTAAGCAAGATTAAAATTTGTTTCTCAAAAAAAAAAAGATATATATATATATATATATATATATATGGAACTATTAAACTCTTCCACCTGGGAACCCCCAGGTACCCTGTCTCAACCATTGGGGACCCCTAAGGAAATAGGTCAAGTCCTGGATTTTGAGTTTTGCTCCTGTGGAATTTATTTCTTAGGGGAGAAGCTAAAACTACTCATAACGAGGCCTAAGAGTTGCTTCCAGGAAGACTTTTTGTTGCTCAGATGTGGCCTCTCTCTCTCTCTCTCTCTCTGTAAGCCCAACTCTTCAAAGAAAATCATTGCCCTCCCCTCTACATGGTACAAGCCATGCAGGGGTGAAAATTTCCCTGATAATGTGGAGCATGTCTCCCGAGGATGAGTCTGGCTCTGGCACCGTGAGAGCTACAACGCCTTCTTGACCAAGAGCGGGGAAAGAAGTGTAATAAAACAAGGCATTAGTGGCCAAGAGAGATTAAATGGACTCAAGAGGCTGTTCTGAAGGCTGCTCTTATGCAAGCTTCAGTTAGATGGTGCTAATTGCCATGGTTTGCTAAACCCCAATTAACAACACTCCTATTGACTCTTAAAAAGACCCAGGGCTCAAATGAAACACTATAAGGGTTTTCTACACTAGGTTTACCTTCCTAGGACAAACAATCCCCAGAGGGTTCCTAGGTCAGATAAATCCTAAAACCCAGAGGAACCAGTCTCTACAGGATTATTAATTAATTACATCCCCCCTATCATTTAGTGTGGACACCCCTTCTCAACATGAAAAAGTCAGGTTGGGCATTGCCCAAAGATCCTTGTAGATTGGGAGAAGGATTAAAGGAGAAGGAACTATAACAGATAAATTGGATTTTACAAATGAATATGACTGCTGCATATTAATATCCCTTCTAGTCTCCAGTGTTCTGGAGCAACTAGAAGGAAGAATCTGAGATGATGGTATGGTAGCCCATGACAAACTCTGAGATCCGTTCTATAACTATTTGTTCAAGTGTGCTTTGAAAATTATTGCTTTTTCCTTTCTTTGCTTTGCATATATGGTATATTATATAATTTTTAAAGTTTTAAAAAATTAAAAATAAACAAAGATCCCCCTTTCAAAAATGCTCAGGTTTGGCTGATTCTACAATCGAGTGCCTCCAAATTTCAAGAAACATAAAATCTTCTCTTAGACAAGTGACTTTAGAAAATAGAAAAATAGCCAAAGCTTCCCAGTAATTTTTTGAAGCTAATATATAGGGATTCCAAAACTAAATAAGATCAATGCAAGAAAACTATATGATGATTTCACTTAATAATGTAAATGTAAATGCAAAAAATAAAAACATGACGAAAAAAATGTGTTTCTCATGTAAGAGACCGAGCACACACAGCCAAAGGCAGATGGGGGGCCAGGGTGTTCATCTCATCACTCGGCCATCTTCCACATATGGTCCAGAAGGCTGCTCCAGCTCCCACCATCAGGCCCACATCCCAGCCAGCGGAAAGAAGGGAAAGGGAAAGGAATCTTTCCTCTTACGGACAACACCCAAAAGTTGTTCGCATCACATTCACTGCCATTTTCATCGGCCAAAACTGGGAGACTCGGTCATATCTAGCTGAGAGAAAGACTGGAACAAAGTCATGTTTCGCTGAGAGACCAGGCAACCAGCTAAAACTTAGCCGTTCTATTATTAAAGAAAGAAGGGAGAATGGGATTTGGGGAACAGCCAGCAGTTCCAGCTTTAGAGGATCTAGAACAATTGGAGGCCCAGCCTCGGGCGGGTGGAGGCACACTGTTGCCACTGCAGTTAGGAGGAGGAAGTGGGAAGGCTAATGAGTTTGGAAAGGGATGGAAAATAGGGAACTCTTGGCCAGTCACCTTTATTTTCTCAGCAAAGTGGAACGCAGAGTCTTCACTGAGATAAAGGCTGGCGCCTTCAGAGAATGGAGAAGAGAGAAAGGCTTGCCAACCCTAGTCTCGTGGGCTCCTCTCCACATCGTTGTTTACGGTTCCCGTTAGGAGGGAAGAGCAGGCTTGCATTAGGAGATACCCTGAGATGGTTTCAAGTGAAAGATATGCCACAGGGTTTCATTCCCGGCTCTGTGCCTCAGAGCTGCTATGTAGCCTCAGCCAAGTCAAGAAATCTCAGTTTCCACATTTGTTAAAAGGGCATAATAGACATTTGTTAAATGCTGCCTCCATCCTGCCCCACCCCCGCCTCTCAAGGTTGTATTGGGTCCCACAGAGAGCTGTGAAAATGCTTTATATGCTGCGAAGTGGGTATAAATGTGGATGGGCATTACTGTGGGCTTCCTTCCATGGGGTTGTCAGAGCAGCACTGCACCTTGAATGTGCATTTAAGGAGGTGAGAGCCAGTCCCACCCTTTTCATCCTATAGGGTCCTCCCCAACAGGCTGCCAGCACCCAGAGGGAGTCTGGGCTCTGCCCTCCCCACTCCGACCCAGCACCAAAACTCTGCCGTCTCTTGGAGTGAGCATGACAGGGAGGGAGAGCCAGTGCTGGACAAGCAAGGCCCCCATGGCCAATGGGAGGGGACAGCCTGCCCAACTGTTCACAGCCGCTTGGAGTCAGCCTGTTATGTCTTGAGATTGCTATCATGGAGCTTTGGCCCTGGTCCCCCTGTACTTGGCCTTGGAAGTTCTCCTGGGACCTCTCTCTGACCCCAGGGTACAGCCCCATGTTCCTGGCTTCAGCCCAGTAAATAATGCAAGTTTCTCCCCCAGGCTGTTGTTCCAGCAGAGCTAGCTTTGTCCAGTGCACGCTCACGTGCATTCACACACGCATGCATCACACTGCACACACCATACTCACACATATAGCAGTCTGTGCACGCCATACACATAAACCACAAACACATCACACACAGGCAAACACACCACACACATGCATACATCACACAACACATGCACTGCATGCACACACCGAAAACACCCCACACACACATACTGCATGCACCCACAAAAACACACTCACAAACATGGCACACACACATCTCCCACATACCCCCACATACACCATATACATGCACAACACACACACACACACACACACACGCATACACACCCTTCTTTCTAACTGGTCAAGCTATCTCCCATATCACCTCCTTACATTCAACCCTTTACACAACGTCTTGAGTGATTTTTCTAAAACACAGGCCACCTTCTTGTTTAAACCACTCTTTCTCCCCACTGTGGCTTTCCAGAACTTTGGGACTAAAATTCTGGCTCCTTACCACGGCATCTGAGGCCCTCCATGATCTGCTGCCTGCTGACTCCATTTCAGCTGTCCCCCACTTCCTGGCCCCTCAGCAACCGTGAACCATGTGCCTTTCCCCACTGCACCGGGCGATGCCTCATGCCTGCACCTCTGCATATTCTTGCTCCTCTCCAGGAAAGACAACCCCACCTTGGTCCATGTGAGAAACACACACTCTAAGCCCTATTCAGACCTTACTTCTTCCGTAATGTTTTCCTTGACCACCCCACGTGGAATAGCTCACTTCCTCCTCTGTACCTTGGACAGGAAAGAATGTGTGGGAATGATTTGTCTCCACCCGCTAGAAGGGTGACCCCCTCCAGGCTAGGGGTCATGTCCTGTTCATCTCTATTTGCTGAGCACGAGGTCCCGGCACTGGGGAGATATTCGGTGAGTGCTGGCCAGACTCACCCCCCTTCGTCCCACCACACAGATCAAAGTGGAAAACCAGCGAGATTACCAGGACATCACCAGCGTGGTGGCGATGGCCAAAACCTACGCCACCACTGAGGCCTTCATCGACTCCAAGTACGATATCCGCATCCAGAAAATCGGGTCCAACTACAAGGCTTACATGTGAGTCCCTGGGACGGAGGTTGGGGGAGCTGGGAGGAAGGGTGGAGGGGGAGCGTGGGAGGAGTGGGAACAAGAGATGCATGTCCAGCCCGGCTCATCATCTCCTTCCAAGAGCAGTGACCTCCCTGCACTCATCATCATTCTCTCTCTGTGTGTTTCCTCTGCTGCCTTTTTGCTCTAATCAGTGCGGGCGACTGTTCTGTTACAGCTTATCTCTCCTTGGGTAGAAATCTGTCGACCCAAACCAGGACTGTTTCTCCCAGAGGAAGAAAGATGCTTGGCATGTTGGGGGTAATTGCAAGTATCTAGGGGATGTGTGTTGTAGGAGTCAAGACTGAAAGGGAAATTTGGGGCTAAATCAAGGAGAGCCGCGAATGCCATGCTGAGGGGTCTGGATTTCCTTCTGTGCTCTTCTGAGCGCCATGATCTGACCTGTATTCATAAAACATTGGCTCTGGGGCTGTGGGCTGCAAAAGGGCTTCCCTAGAACCAATAAGACCAGTTAGGAGGTCACATCAGATTTCTCTGGCTGCAGGCAACAGAAAACAAATCTG
Source organism: Myrmecophaga tridactyla (assembly GCA_004026745.1). NCBI lineage: Eukaryota > Metazoa > Chordata > Mammalia > Pilosa > Myrmecophagidae > Myrmecophaga > Myrmecophaga tridactyla. Next base: position 7,682 of record PVIY010007494.1, on the reverse strand, counting down.
ACTAATTAACACTTCATTTGCATGCTTCTTTTTACGAAAATTTATTAAGACTGTGGTTGATTAGAAACTTTAAAAACAGAAGAAAAAAAATAGGCCAAGCCAGCAAGGGTCTAGGGAAGCCCCAGGAATTGGGTTGGCCAGAAGCAATAGACAATCTTCACAGCCCTACCACTAGGAAGTGAATCTTCCCTAATCATTTTCAGTGCTTGACTCACTCTGCTCACAATTCTGATTCCATGGAGACAGCACTCATGATTCCAACTTTCATCATATGCTGTACAGAAAGTACCACCAAGGTGGTATGCAAAATGGACAGGGCTGCTCCCCAGTAGAGATGGAAGGGTGGTGACTAAAGAAAAGGGAATGGATGCCAGACAGAAAAAATAAACACATATTTCACCCCACCCCACCCCAAGATGGTTGGAATAACTGACTTACACTTGAGCCATGGTTATAAGGATAGGAGGGAATTCTTGAACAGGTGGGGGGTCTCATTCTTTGGTAAGGTCCTCTCTGCTCCAAGGCCTCTCTGTCTCTCATCTTGGAGTGTGGCTGTTGGTTCCGCATAAAATAATAAGACCCCAGTCCCCAAGCATTTATGGTGCAGCAACTGTACACGTGGTTCCATATTTGAGGACTCCAATGGCTGTCTGGACAGTGGGAAAGTCTCTCTGTCCAAGAGCTTCCATGCAGTATAGCTTGTGTTCTAGGCCAGAGGCTGGCCCACAGGCCAAATTCAGCTACTGCCTATTTCTAGAAATAAGTTTTATTGAATACAACCATGCCCATTTATATATTGTCCATGGCTGCTTTGGCACTTCTTGGACTGCCTAGACTAGGAGTCAGCAAACTTATTCTGTAAAGGCCCATACTGTCAATATTTTAGGCTTTGTGGGCCATACAGATCTTAATTGCAGGTGCTCAACTATTCCATTGCCTGGGCAACTGGAGGAAATTCAGGCAGTTGGCCTACAAGGAAATAGTGCAAGGAAATATTCTCAAGGAACACGCCTGCCCTATCTTGTCAATCACCCTTTTCCATGATGAGCCAAAGCAGATCTGTCTCTGCTCTCTGATGCCCTCAGGGTGATCATATCAGTCTACTCCCCTCCCCCACCTGAGATGTGCCATATGCAAGTATGGAAGCCTCAGTGCATTCCTGAGGCCCCCCACCATCTGTCATGATGTCATTTCCTTCTTTGCTCATTGTTAGAGTTTCCACTTGACATTGACAGTACCTTGCCCCAGTTTTTTCTTGTAAGGATTACTTCATTGCCACATTCTTTATGCTGAGCCTCTCCGGCTTGACAGCTCCCATTTGTCATTAGTTACAGCGTTTCCTGGACCCTGGAGAGAGGGGGTTTGGGTCAGTCCTCAGTTTAGAATGTCCGCCCTACCCCGACCTTTCATCCTCCTCTTTGGCCCACTTCCTGCCCTGCTCTCAGGCCTTTCTGCTTGCTGCTGCTGGAATGTCATCATTTCTTGGACCTCAGCAGACAGAGCCAGCAAAGGTGTATGTCTAGCCCAACCCATGCATACAAACCTATCTATAATTATTTCTATATACATCCCTTTATGTCTATTTTAAGCTGAAAAGGAGTTCATATTGATGTCTCCAATTTTCACCCATCGTCACATGGTTCCTTTTAGCTCCCCGCACCCTTGCTTATCTAAAATCTCCCCCTCCAACAGGAAAAACCAGGCTTTCACCACCCACCATCCACCACCCATTTACCTATTTGTTCGATCCGAGTATACTGAAACTATTTCAATACAGTTTCAAGTACAGAAGTGTTAGCCTGTAACCCCTTGGAGAACCACTTCAACAACCACAGTTCTGTCCTTAGGTACAGTTCCTTTTGTCTTTAGTCTTATGGTTTCCACTCATTTCCAAACTTACTTAGGTCTGCACCTTTGCCCCCACTTCCTTCAAAGAGGTTATGTTACACATTTGTAATATAAGAAGTTTCTTTTCTCATAGTCTACCTTCCATCCTGTATTCCAGTGGCTACATCACATTCAGGATGGTCCATCCATTTCCCCAGATTGGCTAAGGGCTCTGCCATGTTTCAGAGCTAGGAGCTTGTCAGATATGGTTTGGGCCCTACCTCTGTCACTTACAAATGATTGCCTCAAACAAGTGATTTATGCCTCTGTTTGTTTGTCTATCAAGTGGAGATAATAATAATAATAATAATAATAGTAATAATAATGCCCATCTTATTAGGTTTTATGAGACTGAGTAAAAGGAGCCAATGTTTTTAAAGGCCTTAGACCTGTGTCTCAGGCGTAGAAAGCACTGATTAAATATCAGGTCTCACTACCATTATCTCTTGGAAGAAAAGCAATCTGGTTTGTACTCCTGCCACTTCTGTCCCTTGGATTGTCTTCTCTTCTTGACTCCAGTTTCTGAAAGACAATAATAACACCCAAGCACTAAGAAATTTGTGGGAATATTTCCTTTAATCCACACATCTTATCAGGAGGGTACCATAGTTATTCCCATTTTATCAAATAAGGAAATACTCAAAGGTGAGGACACTTGCCCATGGTTATAGAGCTAGTAAACACTGGAACCAAGATTCAAACTCACATCTGTATGACCCAAGTCACTCTCTTCCCTTCTCTTACAGCATCAGATCTTACCATGCCAAATCCTACCTGTCTTTTAAGGTATATCTCAATGACCACATTCTTGGCCCCATTAATTTACTGCAGTTTCTTCTTTGCACCCCCAGAGTTCTTCACTCCTTATGGATGTTGCTAACCCAACCATGCCTTGACTCTAGGTTTTGGCTCACCCACCTTTCTAAGTAGTGAGCAGCCTGAGAACAGTCATCTCTGCATACTCAGACTAGTCCAGTGCCCAGGACATAGGGGCACCCAGTGAGTAGTGGCCTCATTGAATTGAGTTGATCTGAAGTAAACTGAGCTGACATGGAGTTTATCAACGTCCCCACACCCCTTGGCTCCTACTGGTTGCCTTCTGTTCTCAGCATCACTCCTCAGATAGGTTTTATTTTCTCTTTTCAGAGGACAGGTTTTTGTGGCAGTTCTTTTCACCTGGTTCACTCTTTAATTTCAACCACATGCCTTCCCTTGCCCATAAAATGAAGAGTACTGCCTCTACCACTTTGTTTAAACTTGTTCAGACTTTGCTGAGTCCAGATGTGTCACTGGGCCTTAGTGTATCTGGATTCTATGCCAGTACACCCCAGTAGATTGTTATTGGGCATTTACCATGTGCTGGGCACTGGAGGTACAGAGATTTGTCAAACACATCTCCTGCCTCAGGGGCTGCCACTCTATTAAGGAAGATGGGACTCTTCAAAGCAGTCATCACAAGTGAAACGAGTGTTGCTAAACCTTAGTGGAGGTGCAGTGTAGGCACCCTTCTCTTGTTGGGGAAGGAAGGCAGTGAGGAAGCCAAATTTCAGGTGAAACTGGAAGCATGAGTAGGACTTAGGAAGGCAAAGATGGAGACAAAGGCTTTATTGAGAAAAGAGACTACATGTAGAGGCTTCATCATAGACAAGAGCCACAGGTATGAGGCTGGTCATTGCTGGAGCAGAAAGGGCAGGGGAAAGAGAAGGGCGGTGAGGCAGGCACAGTCCAGAAGGCCTCTCAGCTCTTCACTGTGTAAAAGTAACCAGTTTACTTCTCTATGGATCATTTTTCCTACACTTTGGGGCCCTCAAAAAATTTCAGAATTGCCAGGGACCAAGTTCTTCTCAACAACAGGAACGCAAAGTTTGGGGGATTTCATATGATGGTATAGGCTTTGTTGTTGTTTAATTTTTTTAATTTCAAAGGTGACTGAGGAAAAAAGACATAAGATAAAAATGAATATACCTAAGAATATGTGCCATTATGGGAGCCAGCTATTTGAATTAAGTCTTGTAACAGCCAAAGCAAAGAAGGAATGATAGGCATCCCTAATGTACTGGTTGTATTTTTTATTCTAATACAGGAGGACTTCTATCTCTGGGAACTGGAAGGCCAACACAGGCTCAGCCATGCTAGAGCAGGTGGCCATGACAGAGAGGTAAGAGACAAAGGAGGTTCGGAGAGAAGCACTAGCCATAGAAAGGTGGGGTGAGGGACACTATAAGGAACCCTGCAAGGAATGCCACCTCACTCCCTGTCCAGTGCCTCACCATCCACTTTCCTAGATATGATCTCCTTTTCTTCCCATGGCAACCGTGCAAGGTCAACATTATAATAACCCCATTTTACAGATGGGAGAAGAAAGTTGAGAGAGTGCAATTAACTTGCCCAGAGCCAACAGAGTTAAGAGGAGAACTCTGATGTCTTGAATACATATCAGGAGTCTTTCCAGCCTTGCCCAGCTAACTTTGGGGAGGGAGCAGAAAGTCTGACAGCTGCATGGAAGCATCCTTATTAGAGCACCAGAAGTACAGGAGAGTCCTCTCCTCTCTCAGATTTATTGCCATCCCAATATGAGTATGGACAGGCTGATTTTCCATGCACGTGGCTGGCTAACAGTTCCTGGAGTTAAGGCCTCCCTCCCTCAGGTCTGTCCCCCCTAAACACTGGGGTGTGCCATCCTTCCCTGAAAAAGGGCCAGTACCTGCTCCCAGGACCAGAAATACACACATTCTTTCCTGCATGCCCAGTGACCTCACTGGTATAGTAGGACAGAGAATGGGCTTTGTGGAAATAGTTTATACCTTCTTGGAACTTCCAGTTGAGGGACTCTAGGCTGAGGGAGCAGCATGAACAAAAGTTGGTGGCCCTGCCACTTTCTTTCTGTGTGACATCTTCGGCAAAGTGTCTGTTGCAATTCCTGGGGTTCTGTAAATAGGCCCTGAGCCTGACACCCTCCACCCAGCTCACCTGTGCCAGGTAGCCTGACCCCTGGGCTAAAAACTAACACTGTGGCTTGGCTGGATGGGAGAGTGAGCTCCATGTTCTCCAGCCTCCCTACACTGCTCCAACCGTGAAACTCCTTCCTTGGCCCTGGATTGCCTGTGTTCCACTGAAGCACAACCAGTAGGTGCCACAGGAGTTTGTGGTTTGAAAAAAACTACTGGAAAGCAGTTGCCCCTGGACCTAGTTCCAGGCTTCAGTCTTCCATAACAAATAAACCTAATTTATGAGTGCGGCTCAGCCTATAGCTGTCCCTAAGCTGGGGTATCCCACAAGTCAGCCACTAATGCCAAAGAAAAATCCGGGGTGGGGTGGGGGTGGGGGTGTGGCTTAGAGCTCCAGGGATCTAGGCTCATCCCAAATGTGTTTGCATATCACAATCACACAGGACATTTTAAAAAATTATAGAGATTATTTTAACCTAGAGTGGGGCCCAAAAAAGCAGGCTGCTTTTTTCGTGAGTTTGTTATTTAATTCTCCAGGTGATTCCGATACACACCCAGATCCAGATCTAGGTCTTCCCATTTTACAGATAAGGAAACTGAGGCTACAGGAGGGAGAGGCTCACCCAAAATTATTCAGGAAGTCAGTATAGCAAGAACCTGGTCCCCTGGTCTCCTGGGCTGAGAAAGAACAGGCCATGGTGCCTTCAGAACAAGGGGAAGGGTGGCTTTCTTGGACTCTGGAATCAGACAGGATCTGGGTTTGAAAACTGGCACAGTCATTTATTAACTGCTCTGAGTCTCGGTTTCCTCGTCAGTAAAATGGGTCAAAACCTTCCTGATAGAGTGGCAGGGATTAGAGAAAATGAGGAGTAAAACTGCATGCAGAGTGCTGGCACCTAGTAGGGGCTCCGTGAGCATGAGTTTCCAACCCTCCTTTTATTTCCATCATCTCACATGCTCCTGGACTGGAACAGGGGGTCTGGGTAATCCCAGCTCTATTACTGTCTTGCTGTGTGACTTGGGCAAGTTGCTGTCCTTCTCTAGACCTCAAGTCGGCATTGGTGGATAAGATGAGAGAATTGGTCATAAGACCACTTCAGGCCTCATCGCTCCTAATCCCAGGCTGTAAAAGCTCAGAGACACAAATAGATCTCAGAGCAGGCGTGCCCCGTGTGACCCCGGAGAGCAGGCAGAGAAGGAAAAACAGGGACACAAAGTCCCCTGTGACTCTCAAATCCAGCTACCAAAGAGGAAGCCAAGTGCAAGCCGGGAAGATTTCTCCCGAGACAACCACTCCCTTGTTGCAGGGTTAAAGTCCAGCGTTGAGATCTTTCCCCTGCAAAGCAAACCGGCCTTGCAGCCATCAAGTGGCTGGAAAGGGAACAAAAGCCGCGGGGTCCGGAGGGCCAGGCCCCCCGGCCAGGCGGGAGCAGTCTGCCAGGCTCCCCTGCCTTCCCGCTCCAGGCTGGATGGAGAAAGCACCCTTTGTCCCCCGCTGGCTCTTGTCTGGCCCGGGTCCTGGGGCTGGGAGGGTGGCCTGGGAGGGCCTTCTGGAGCCCTTCGAGCAGCTTTCCCAAGGGAAAAGGGCTGTGGGGGCAGCCAGGTGTCTGGGATGGGTCCTAATGGAGACTCCCCACTCCTGAGGGAGGGAAATGGGGGAAGAAAGGAGGGAGTATCCGAGATGTCTCTCAATTCTCATTCCTTCTCTCCCTCATTCTTCCTGGCTCCCTTGTTTGTTCCACTTCTATTTTCTCTCTTTCTCTCTCACTATCCAGGTCTCTCCATCTCTCCCACTGCTTCTCTGTCTCCCTCTTGTCTCTGTCTTTCAGTGTGTCTCTCTCCATCTCTGTCTGGTATATATGTGTCATATTTTCTCTCTGTCCCTTTCCTTGTTTTTTTTTTTTTTTCCTCTGTGTGTGTTACTCTGTGTCCTTCCTTGTCTCTGCCTCTCCCTCCCTCCCCTTCCCCTTCCCTGTCTACCTCTACCCTATGCTCACTGTCTATCTATCCATCACTACAGGTACAGGTTGTGGGTGGAGAGCTGCTCAGAAATGTTCGGCGGCCTGGACATCTGCGCTGTCAAAGCTGTCCACAGCAAGGATGGCCGAGATTACATCATCGAGGTAAGGATGGAGGGGTAGGTCCTGCCAGCCTGGTCCGGCTCCCAAGCAGACATGCCAAGTGGAGGGAATCCAAGCTGTGGTCTCCAGCAGTGGCCAGCTGTGTCCCAGCTCGTGGCCTAGGCACCCGCGGTCCAGGACTGGAGGCTTCTCACTGCCTGCCCCCACCGACCTCTTCATCCTCACGCTGGCTTGCATCTAAAGCCTTCAGGCATCCTGGACCACCACAACTGTCAGGGAGCTCTAAACTGGGCCTCCGGAGTGCAAGGTGGCAACGTTTGGTGACTTTCCACAACCTGTGGGCCCAAGGGTAGGACAAGAGCATCAGTCAGCAAGATTCTGTTCAACTGGGCTTCTTAAATTTCTTCCCTCATGTCCAATTGGGTAAAATGGGCACACTCCCCTGGTTGCCATTCAGAAAGTCCATCATTTGTTCATTCAACAAACATATATTTAGTGGCTCCCCTGGGCCAGTCATGGTTGTGGGGAATACAACCATGAATGAGACAGAGGCGGAATTTGCAGACTGGCAGGGAAGAAAAAAGATGGTCAAGCACTGGCAGGGCATTAAAAGTCAGGGAACGGGACATAGTCATGCCGGGATATGAACTGAGGGAAACATGAGGTGATACAACCGTAAGAGAGACAGAGTCGCAGAGGAAATTGTTCCCATGACCTGTCCCCTGAACCCCAGGCCTCCCACAGGCCTACAACCCGCTACTCTCCT